>MOOZ01000773.1:196406-236239 GCA_002930495.1 Cecropterus lyciades
AGATATTCATGGGTGCAACTGTACTGCATGCACAATTTATACGTTTTATTATTGAAAAAAAGGCTATCACGAGGACTGCCCATAGAAGTGAAAACTTAAAAAGATAACGCATGGTGGTATATCTGTGTACATAGTATATAAATATAGCTCGGAAAGCGTTCGGTGACGATGACGCGAGTTTCATGATTTTTGTTCACCCAAAAATCTCTTTATTTGTGTGACACTGTCCTCAAAACGATGTCACTAGCCTGGTCGAAAATTCCCTTTTTTCCTTGAATTGAAGTCAAAATGTTATACATTTAGTGCATTTTAATTCCTTTCTATTTGTTTTTATCTAAATAGGAATACGGTAAATTTTAATGAATACAGAAATTAATATCTTACATATTGAAATTTTATCTGTCGAATATATATATATATTTTTTTTTTTTTAATAATTGTAAAATATCATAATTTTCAGATGTGAAAGGACTGAAAAATCGGCAAGAAGTAGACGTTTTACGAGAAAAGGTATATTCGCTTTTATATTATATTAATAAAAATTTTGTAACAGTAAATATGGGATATTGAAATGTAATGGATTGGTCCTAAAATTTGTGAAGGTATTTATCGGAAACTACTAGGGAAACACTTCGTAATATGGGCTGATCAGGTGGCACACCTGGGCGTCCGCGCACCACATTCTTATGGCAGATACCTGACATCAAACTCGGTAAAAATGACAATTAACAATCAAGCAACGCGTATGAGCCAGGATATAAATAGAGAAGAGCAGAGAGTAGAAAGTAAAAGATTGAGGTCTATCTTTTCGCATCACTAGCGCCATCTCTTAATAAATCTCCAAATTGACACTGTCTCTTTCGTATTATTGAGCGTCTAAGACATAACGCGCAGTGAGTACGAAAGAATGCGAAATCAAAATTTCGGAAAATTGAGTCAACTCGTTCAATGTCACAATTTTCACAAATGCTTCTCCGAAGCCGACGTATATTTTTGGACAATGGACTTTGTGGCCGCCTGGCGTATTGCTGGTACTACGATAAAATTTACAAGGACACGCAGGCCGTGTGAGTGGCACTGAACGTGTTAAATACTTGAAACTACTTCTATTTCTTACTCCACATAATTTTCCCACGCCATTTATGTATGCGTTTCCGATGCTGACATTTACATACTCCTACTCCTAATATCTCTCCATAATGCAACTTTCACATAAGGTTCTACTTATTCACCCCGTGTCACATATCGTCGTTTAAGTTCTAGCACCGCGTAAGTCATTTTTTGGCGGTAATGACATTTTGAAAATCATCGTCATTTGAATCGAATTACGAGTCGTTTTGTCCAAACAGAATCAAGGTACGATACAAAAATACCTTTAAATTATGGAAAATTAAAAGTTAAAAATGGAACTTTAGTTGCGTCTATGTAAAATTAATCGGTTTTTGTCTCTCCAAAATAATTTCCAAAAATGAGTTACGCGGTGATAGAACTTAAACGACGATATGTATGTATCGTATGTCCGGTTCCAGATGTTCTCGTGCCTGGACGAGTACTGCCGTCGCGCGCGTGGCGGCGAGGAGGGCCGCTTCGCTGCGCTGCTGCTGCGGCTGCCCGCGCTGCGTTCCATCTCGCTCAAGAGCTACGAGCACCTGTTCTACTTCCACCTGGTGGACGACAGCAACATCAGCGGCTTCATCCGCGACGCGCTGCGCAACCACGCGCCGCCCATCGATGCCAACTCCATCCTCTAACTGATGACGTCACTGTGCACCCTCGGAGCGTGCTCGGTGTGCGCTCGGCCGGACTCTGTGCGTGTTCGGCAGTACCCTATGTGTGCTCGGTGCGTATTCGGCCGTGCACGGTACGTGTTCGTCCGTACCCCGTGCGTGTTCGGTCGTACACGGTGCGTACTTGAGCGTGATCGGTGTTGGAGTACCCGGCACGTGTCCGGTCTACCCAGTGCGTGTTTGTGACGTGACCTCCGTCTCGGATGGTCCTCGGTAGCGATCGAACGTGTTAAGGTTTGTGCGAGATATGTGATGTACACGGTTGTCGCCGGTGATTATAAAGTTACATCGTTGGAAAACTATAACATGAAACACTGAGAAATTTGTATAATAATAAACATTAATGGACAGTTGTGTTATGTTGTGTTGGTGACATACGAGCGGAGTGCTGTCAGTGAAAAGTTTAGTTATTTATTATACACAATTATTAAAATTTTGTTTGCCAAAACTTTAAGAATACAATCACAGAAAATGTAACATTTAAATAATTTGCTTAACGCAGGTCATGAATCACTGTATACACTGCACTCGTATTAGAAAATACTAGAGTAGTCAGAATAATGCTAGGAGCTACTATTTATCTTGTACAAACTAAGCAGTTAACGTAATATTGACCTGACTTGATTAATAATTTTATATCCTTCTATTTGTTAATCCATTAGTTATAAATAACTCTATCCCTAATACATCATATAAGATTATTAAAAACATGTCTCCGCATTTCAAAAGGATATGTAAATGAGACAATCATCAATGAGAAAAATCATGACATCTATTAATTTGTATCATAATAAGTAACAAAATATTTTTGTACTAAAACAATGCTGTAATTATATTATATGGTCTTCTATCAGATATAATGGCAATAAATATTTCAAATCGGTGATAATTATGTGAAATGCAATTGGAATATTATTCACTGCCGTATCAACATAAAAACTTATAATTTCCGTTTTACAAAATTTAAATATACAACCTAGACTAACCAAAGGTAGACATGCTCATAAACGTCGCCGCGCTTTACTGTTTTCGACGCATATCGGGTGAATAAGGCGGTATGGTAAATTAGGCTTGTAGAGCTATTTAGTAAATTGTATTTATAATTAATAACGCTTTATTATTTATGATACTATATGTACGACACTGTAACTCTTAATTCAATTTTTAACTAGTATGCTAGTTATGTTGTAAGGAATAAATAAACAACGGCCAGATTTATTACTATAGGTGATACATATTGTGAATGTATGAGCCCCTGAGTGACTCAATCATGTTAGGAGTATTAAATACTTCAATTAATGCTGTTTAATGACGCGATATCAATATTGTATGATAAAAACGTTGGTGAAGAAATAGAATAACATCACAAGCAAACTGTGACTGCGTCTAAAGTGACTATCAGGTTAGGAAAAGCAATTGGGGCCGCCTCTTCTATTTTTAGATTTAAAATTAACGTAGACGTTTATTGATAAGCAATTATATTCGTCTATTTGATGTCTGTAGTGTTTAAATATCATTAGAATAAATATTTCACCAAATCACTTAAAACACAATCTTAAAATTTATGTCATCTGTTATTTTGGATGATCGAAGAAGCAAGCTGGTTTCTTGCTAACAAATATGATTTTAATTACAAATATTGGATAATACTATATATGTATACGTAATGTATGTCTGTTTATTGAAAATATTTCCCATGAAGTGGATATTTGTTAACAGGGATGGAATGGATTAAGATCTACAGAGATACAAGAATTGATTCATTGGGAGAGAAGTGATGGGTATTCAGAACGAAAATTTTCTATACTATCACAAATTACTAAAATTAAGAATGAGATACCACATCGAGGGAAAGGTGAGTAAAAAATATTCATGGTCACATTATGGTTTTTATACTGAATACTAAGTTGGTGCTTTCCAAATATAAAGAGCATATAAAATATGCATGGCAATTTTGTTGTAATATGTATGTGAAAAATCTCTAACAACTTGTTATGTAAATACCTATATTTCTACATGTAAAATGTAGTTCTTGTATGGTTAGTATCTCTACATTAACTTTAATATTTGTAATATTATCTTTCAGAAAGTTACAGTATGTTTGTAAAAAGGTTATAAATGGCCTAAATGAACAGTTTTAAACTATATTTCTTATGTCATAAAATAAGTAGGCCAGTTTTAATTTTATACGTCACTAAAAGTATTTCAAACATGTGGTTTTCACGAACAAAACACGCAAATGCATTAAACATATAAATTTATTATTCATAATAAAACAAATTTGTTACTAATAATGTAAATTCTATTAAAATGTTTCTGTAGAATGTGAAATGTAGCAGAGCTCAATTTTAAATTGATTTAATCTGCAAGATTATGTAGTCGGCTATGAACAAGCTTTTGCTACATTCTCTGTAGTTTGTTAAATGGGTAATCGAGTAATGTTAATGATTATGACGGAATTATGTTGAAGAAATGATAATATTCTATGGATGGGTTTGAATTATATAAAGGAGGTGTTGCAGCGGTTGTGAGATGATTTATATAATGTTCACTAAATATCTGACTAAATTTAAGTAATATTTTTTGTATAGACATAGTTTTAAGTAAGTGGTGATTATAATAAATCATCAGAACAATTTCGTCTTTTATTTAAAATAATACACGATGTTGTTAATTGTGTTTATTTATAAAGTTTTGGGTACCAAATGACTTAAATATTCACAGAATAGATATCAAGGAGGTAATAAAAGGGGTGCTACGCGTGCATATTGTAAGTGCAAATTTTGACAATTTACTGGACGGAAAATAGATCTTTTACACAATGTCTCCAGAATTGTATAAGATTAATTGAATTTTAAGTATATTAACCATAGCAGTATGGCTTTTTCATATTTTTACATTGAATGTGAATTCGGTTAAATTTGGCCAAAATTTGCAAACGCAAAGAGCTACTTTGATATCTGTTCCGTGACATTATGCATTAATAACATTTAGAGCACAGCCAAGCAGTTAAACTTAATATTTACATTTTACTGTTCGTGTGGTTTATTCCATACAGATATTTATTTCAAGCTAACAATAATAGTATAAACAAGCGTTAAAATACTTTCAAAAAGTTACAGTAAATGCTCATATAAATGATTTCAAAGGTATGCTTATTTATTAAAACTTGAAGCTTCCATGGATTCGAACGCGTCCAGCTTGATGTTTATTCTGAAAAAACAAAAACGCATGTCAAACATATCACACAATGGTCCTCGCATATAAATTCTTGTTAATATTGAGAACATGATTGAAATGATAATCTCAAAAAAAAAATCTCATTCAGATCATAGAATCTTACGTATTTATGCAATCCACTTTGTTGTTATATAGTTATCACTTGTCTTAATGAAAGGTAAGTTATTTAAGAAATTTGTCTGAAAGATGTTTATAATGTTCTTAGTGCTGATAAGCTTGCCAATACAAGAACTCGGTCAACTTATTGGACTATTTAGTCAAAGATATTAAGATATCGAGGTGGACTATGGCCGCTTTGCGATGGCCAATAAGACATAAGCCACGCTGGGGGGGCGCGTCTCGCTTCTGCGTTAGCGACAAAAAGTATATATGGGACGAATGGGATGAATACGAGTCAGTAGATTTTGCATATTCATTGTGTTATATAGATATTCATGGTGTTAGATAGATAGGTATGTCACCATTACTACAGTCTTCAAAACAGAACACAACAGTGCTTAACGCCGCTGGTATTACTCAGAAATAGATGCTGTGGTGGTACTTCCGGAGTCGAACAACAAAGAGTTCTACATCTACATAATGAGTTTGTTTTTATACTCATTGAAAGTGGCCTGCTCAATGACACACGCTGACAGATTTGAGTAATGGATATTCATACTCGCTAGTCGAAAGCGGCCTGCACAGTCACGTCAGCGCGCGTAGTTAGGTATTTGGGTATTAGGTGTCGCTACTCACTCGCCGAAGGCGGCCTGCATGTCGTTGACCTTGGAGGGGTGGCAGACGACTGCGAGGCGCGCGCGCGGCCGCGAGAACAGCGTCGGCAGCCAGCGCCGCGCCGCCGCCAGCGCCGTGCTCTGCGACACCGACGCTATCGTCTGCACCAGCTCCCTGACGCGCGAACGAAGTTACACGATATTAGCAATATTATATTTAACGTAACATACTAGAACCTCGATTGTCCGAACCGATTGGGATCGAGGTTAGGTCGGATAATCGAAACTTCGGTTTTTGGGACGAGATTATAAGCAACACCTGATCACATAATAATAGTTACATGTTTATTATTCATTTTTCATAAAATCGGCGGTGGCAGCGAGTAAAATGTATTTTTCACGCCAAGTCATCGTTCGGATAATCGAGGTTCTGCTGTATAATTAAAAAAAAAGGTCAAGAGTAAAAAATATATAACAAACAAAAATTTTAATCCATCAATAAACAACTGAGTTATACTTAAAAATACATTTAAGTATTTTCACAATTTTGTTTCATTTTGCTTGTTTAATATTTAATAGATAGAAAAAATAAGTAAACCTGCTCATTGTATACTCTCATTGTATACAAGTGTTTCTAAAGCGATCAACCGCGTGATAAGACAAGTGCTTTCCGTACTTTTGAACATCTCATCATTGATGTCATCTCTTTGTATACAATATTTTAGACCAATGTTTGTAAAACAGTGGTTCGCTGTGACACAACAAGTAGTACAGGTATTCATGAACAATCTTAACAATTTTCATGTATTACCATCTAATTATATCGCAAAATGTTTGGTGATCCATGTTAAGAAAAAAAATTAACACTTTTTTGAGATCAAAAGGAAACATCAAATAATGCATTATGATGGTTACGAATCCCAAGTTGGAGTTTAATTTATTTGAAGAAGTTATTATAAAAGGTAACCTTTAACACGAGTTAATTTGTTATTTGACATTTGCACCTATACACATATGCATTATATACTAATTCCTACCAAAAATAAGCTACAAATTATATGTCCTTTAAATTTTTTTGTACACTTGTACATACTTGTTGTAATGATCACCGACGGTGCGCAGGTAGTTGAGCAGCGACTGCGCCACCACGTCCGCGGGACACTTTTCGTGTTCCACCGCGTCGAACAAAGCCGTACTGCGAGCTGATGCGAAAAGTTCTTCGTCGAACTCGCCCGAAGCCACGAACTCATCCTGTTAAACGACGGCACTTATGATTACTAGCTGAATCCATGCTTCGCTACGGGACAAAAAATAGGTTTTACTTACTAACAGTTGGAGTAACATAAAAAGATAAAAGTGATAAGGAGCTTTCGGATAAAAAATTAAATTTTAAATTTCATATTTATGCTGTCAAAAGTTTGCTATTTCTTAACGTTCTCTTTTTATTTGAAATGGAAATATGAAATGTGCAACCAAAGGATGCAGTGACGACACTAAAATAGTCGCCATCTTTAAATATTATTATAAATTTATTCATAAAGGTGAATGGTCATTGATGCTCATTTTGATTTCATTCATTACTTTTAATAATAAATAACTAATTGTCGAAATAAAATAAAACTATCGCATAAAAACACACACAAAGAAAACGATGGTAGGCTCTTTCTTGCATATATGTACACTCACCATGATAGACTTGGCCTTGGTGAAGGCGGCGACGATGTTGGTTGCGCGGTAGAGCGAGAAGGCCAGCACGGCCTCGCCCGGCACCGGCCGCACCGAGTAGCTGTACGACAGCCCGCAGCCGCGGATCAGACGCCACATCGGACCCTGACGAACATAAACATTGAAAATCTTCATATAAAATATACATCTTTTTTATCTGTAAGTGGCTACTGCCGCACGTGGCCATCTGTAAGCAACTTCACATAGAACAGAGGTTCCGTCCGGTTCATCTGAAGTCGATAACAGATGCGTTGCTACTCCCGAAGACCGAGACGATCATCTCATATATAAGGCAAACTAACATATACCACAAATATATAACGCTTTTTATACTCAAAGCTTCACAATAGGATATTTCCCGTGGCGTGGTCAGACCAGTACGGTGACCACACCGCCACGCAACCCGTCGTAACATGATTATTCAATGAACAGGCTATCTACACTAGGAACTACCGTTGGTTTGTTTATTATGAAGATATTTGAGTCGATCAGTTTAGATGCAATTACACTGCTGAAAAGTTGATTATGATTACTTAATTAACATATAATTATGGTTTTTTTACATAAGCACTATAATTATCTTCAGTAATGAGTGCCATGTATACACACAAACACTCAGACCCAGAACTGAAAATCTAAATTCAACAATCAGAATGATGTCTACCCGGAGATCTCACCCGGAATCCACTGCGTTCGCACTTCGATCGCTATGAAAGCTACATTACAACGTACCGCAAAAGTCACATTACAACGTACCGCAGAAATTTTCAAATAGTTATTGTTGTTGTTGTTTCAAATAGTTGTTCCAACAACCCACCTCTAGCTGCGTGAAGTAATTCAACGCGACCAGCAGCGGGGCATACTCGTCGAGGCCGAAGCCGGCGGGCCCGGGCGCCAGCTGCAGCGAGAAGGCGCTCTCCACGCCGCCCACGCCCACCACCAGCCCGTTGGGGGCGTCGCTGGCGCCCTCTCCGCTCGGCATCGACATCAGCGACGAGTCTGGGTAGCGCTTCGGTCTGTGAATCAAGCGTATTTTAAGTGTAATCATTGCGAAACATACATATTCATCAATGTGTATATCTTAATATATAAAATACAACAATACGAATACATATATATTATTGAGTTATCGCGATGAACGGATTTCTCCTTCAAAGCCGGCAGTGGAAATGTACATAGGCGACGTAGAAAACGATATGTATATAAGATATCTGGATCTACGCGAATTTTGGGCGCAATATGGCAAGTTAAACGATTCGATTCGCACACCCCTAATATATACTGAAAATAAATTATAATTGCAATTCGAAAAAAAAATTTCAAACAGAATTATCATTATTTTTTTAATCATCATTTCATAAATAAAACTCTAGGACTAAAAGGACTTGACCCCCACCTTCATTCCGTATATCATACCTATAAATTTTTAATTGTGGGAAATGTTGTATCATCATAAATTTATATTTTTCTTTTTTCTTCTTACTTTTTATAACTCATCCAGACCCTGGCATTCCCGTTATCACCATAACAGTAACCAAATCACTCAGAAAATTTACAAAAACGTCACTAAACCAATACTCACTCAATAGGAGTAATCTCGTTCTCACGTGCAAACCTTTGCCAAGGTTCCGTGCTCAGCTTGTATCTCTCGAAATCGGTGGCGATATGCAGCCAGGCCATTTCTGTGATCTTCTTGAAGGCCTCCTTGGCCTCGTTGAGTGCAGTTTCAGCTGCATCTCCGTTCAGCTGCTCGATCAGATCCTTGAGGAACTTCTGCTGCCTCAGCACAGAGCACCAGTGCAGGTTGCTGTCTTTGGTGTAGAGTGTGTCGCGAAGAATGTCGTGCAACATTTTGAAGCCGTTTCTGCGCACCTATAACAAATAATTATCTATACGTAATAAATATCATTGCAAAATCTTTGCTACTGAGTGTATATAATATTTGTGTATAGGTCCTCGAGTGGCGACCACGTTTGGTCAAAAGGAGCACAGGTCGCCCACCGACCAGGTGGACCGATGACCTGAAGAAGACAGCGGGAAACCGTTGGATTCAGAAGGCACAGGACCGGTTTATGTTGCGCCATTTAGGTGAGACCTATGTCCAGCAGTGGACCTCAAAAGGCTGATGGATGGATGGATGGATAAGATCATTGCGTGCTATAAATCATTTAAAATTTTAACTTTTAGTTACACACCAATTTAGAGTATCAATATTTTACAATCCATATGTAGTATATATGATAAAAATGGAATTTCCGCGTGTCATACATCATATCATCAGTGGAGAATAAGTAATAATAAAAAACTCTATAATGTAAAGAATTTTTGTCTGTCTGAAATCGCATCAAACCAATACTACTGAGTTATTTAAAGAATTGTAAGTAATTTAAAGAATTGAAAACATATTTACAGTTCATATCAAAAGTTATTATAATTTAGAGTTATGTTACAACACGGGTGAAACCGCGGGGCACAGCTAGTGTTGAAATAAGAGCTTACAACATCAATATAAACATATATTGTCCTTGTCCATAATTAATATTACAAATTAACAGCTCCATTACATACTTCCTTGTTACGCACTTTAGTTAAATAAATAATAGGTGAACAATGGAATTCCATAAAACTATATATTCGTAATAGTAATGCCAATGTTTACCTGAGCAGCATCATTGACCATTCGCTGAGCGAACACCAGCAATCTTTCCTTAGTTATTTCTGACGCATATATAACCTCGTACAGATGATTGACTACTTCAATATAGTCTTGAGGTTCACACTGTAAAATAAAAATTAAGTAAACATATCGCATATTTATATATCGCACGGTGAAAATAAACGGGATCTAATACGAAATTAGCTTTTTGTGGATATAACAGTTTTTTTTCGCATTTTGTGGAGATTTTAAGCACGAGGTTATTAAGGGACGTAACATTTACACCTGTCCTTTTCTAGCACTAGAAATCGTTACGTTAATTAGCTAGACGATAGTTATTTCGAGTAGTATATATATATATAAATTGTAAGTGCATCTTTGATTTCATTTATTTATAAGTATAACGTCTTCAATTTTAGTTCTTAGAAATAGTTTCTATGCAGTACCAACAGTACTGAAGCTGAATTCAGAAGTGATCATTGAAATTGATGTCACCTGTTACAAACCAAAAAAAAATACCTTTGATACCTCATCGGTATTATAAGTGCCTCAATGAAAGACTTAATTGGAATATCTAACACTTTAGAACTACTTAAAAACAAAAATACATAATTACAAAAAACATTACATATTTTTACATAAATTTGAAGTAGCAAACGAGCATGTAGTCCTCTCGAAAGTAAGCAGCCGCCTATGAACATATGTAATCAACCCCCTATAAGACAAGTTCTGCAGTCAATCACAGCTGAATTGTCGTTCCTGAGGCCTACCATCATCGTCAACCTTAGACCTCGCCTACTGTCTCGAATTTAGGTCACCCGGCATTCAAATAAACACTTACTCTAGTCTCAACATGGATCAGGTTACAGAACGTGCCAACAGAGAAGTTTCCCGGCCTGTTGAAGCCTATCTCCGTGTGGAAGGTCACGGTGAGCTCCTCGGTGGTGGAGATGACATCCTCGTGGGGTATCAGGGTGTCTCCGCGACGCACCGGACATTCCCCGAGACCGTTCAGCAGGACTGGGATCCACTTGCGAGTTGCCTGATCCACTGAGGTCGTGTCGAACATTAAGTTTATCTGTAATATTATCATATATATAAAATATTTTTTCTTCATAGAGCTGAACATTATTTTGTTTATGTTCAACATTAATTTGATAGAAATTTGTTGTAAGTAATCCTACTACATAAATGAGAAAATGATGTATGCTATTCAATCATGCTAGAACGCCACGCAGTTGAATGATTGTGGCACGGAGATTTACTATAGTCAGGAATACCATATATTTAGCCTATGTGGTATTTTATTCTAAAAAACTATATTTCCATGGCATATTAAACGCAGTTAAACTGCCGGACGTAGCTAGTGATAATACAAGTACAAAAGCCTTATATGATGTCATTGATAACACAAAATAGATTTTTACTGAAGCTTTTCAACAAAGAAATATTTTCGGCATGAAAATAAGACAGATATTATAAGTTGTAAAGTTTGATAATATATATAAAAAATATACTAATAAAGTATCTACTGTTACGCACTCCGGACCAGGTTTGCTTTATCGAACATATTACTGCTCCCTGTATGTTATATTTTACTCTCTATATTCTATATTTTGTATTTTCAAGTAACTACAACTTATTGTACAATACTAAATACGCCATAGACCCATATTTAAGATCATACAATTAAGAATAAGTAAACAAATAAATATCCAGTTTCCATACATACGAAAGTACCCGGTCACGACGTCAACAAAATCAGACAAATGCGAACGGTAATAAATTTGACGGTGGCCACTCACATAGACGAAGTTGGTCTTGAGACTGTGCGCCCTGGTGTAGAGCGGTAGCGCGCGCAGGTCGAAGTGGGGACAGCGGGCGCCGCTGCTCCAGCCCGCGATGCCGTGGCACTTCAGGTTGTCGCACGACGGGACCGCCACGCCCGCCAGCGTGCCCGCGGGCGGTGGGCGCTGGAGATATTATAAAGATGGACGAGTTATGCCAATATGTACCAACTGCATACTTGATTTCGAGAAAAAGGTGTTTACAGCTAGATTTCTATTTACTCATGGTTCAACTATCTGTATTCATTTATTGTTATTATCAGTTTGTGCCGTTGCTAAAGAACACATATATTTAGATTCTGTATAAATTCATTATTATTTATTGATTGGTGTCAATAACTCATATTTGACAATTTGTGGTTAGTACATTTTGGCATAAGTGGGTTCAATTGTTTACTACCCCATTTTGACCCGCGTGGCGGAGCGGTCACCATACCGGTCTGACATGCAGTGCGTTTCGGGTTCGATCCCCGGCCAGACAGACATCTGAATGATGAATTTGGATTGCTGTGAGTATAGAAAACGTTATTATGAACGTACAAACATGTTCATCGTGAAACATCAAGTTAACTAATAGCAAAAGATAAATAACGCTGCAAATTTTATAATGCCCCATTATGAACGTACAAACATCATTATCTAACGTCAAGTTAACTAAAAGCAAAAATTAAATGACCATAAATGATACAGTATACATGTATATGAGAAAAATACAAAAAATGGCTCTGCATTTTGCTGACTCGAATCTTTGGTCTCGTTTTTTTAAGCGAAAGTTGCTGAAAAACAGGGTACCAAAGTGTTTCTTGAATGTTGTACGGAGAGAGATGGCGGTAATTGAATTTTTATTTGCATTTTTTTATAATATGGAGATAAATCGAGCATGCAATCCATCTGATGGTAGGTAACCCAGACAAATCAACCCCAGATATGATCCTCCAACTCCCTTACCATACCCTTTAGACCACAATACACGAATGCATAATACTGTTGTTACTAGGTAGACATAGGTGTGACAGCGGTGATTCCGGAGTCGAACCACCAAGATTTCTACCACCATCATAAATTACACATTAGAATAAAGGTAAACATAACACCACAGCGCCAAAAAAATATCCTTAATAAGTTTCTTTTTTATCAGACTGAAGCAGCAAACGAGCATGCAGCAGGTGGACTGCATGCTAAGTGGTTACTACCGCCCATAGACATCTGTAAGCAACTTCACACAGAATAGGGGTGCTATCTGAAGTCGATCACAGATGCGTTGCTGCTCCCGAGGACTTAGACGGTTGCCTCAGATATAAGTGAGCCGGCAATCACACCCTTCCAACGAAACGCAAGAAATGTTTCACGGTAGAAATAGGTTCTTAAATATGTAAGTTCTACATTTTTAGAACCACAAAGGTCCATTACGTCTAACATCCATCAGATACATTCTAACTTCGAATTAAATTTAAACGACAACAAATGTATTAGAAAAATCATACCTCGTTAAACTCCATGGCCTCTTTGAGCTGTTTGAGTTTTTCCGCCAGCCCGTTCTCACCCAGTTCCGCACGTTGCTTTTCTAGCCTGGTCTTTTCTTCTTCTGCAATCCTTGAAAATACCCATGCAAGATTAGATTAAGAGGACTTCTTATTGTTCTTCATACATAGTAAAAATATTCTTCAGACACAATATAAATGAAAGTTCACTGCGTTAAAAATATATAATCAGAGGACTAAGAATAAATTATAATACGACGTTTCTATATTTTTTGTATGTTTGTTTATCTGTGTGTCTAAAATCACATTATCAAGCAAATACTATAAAGTTTAATTTGAAGTATTGTAAATATATATTTATAAAAAGCCATGTCATATTATTTTAAAAGCGGCTGATACTAAGAAGCACAGCTTGTTACTAATTGGTTTCTCAGCTTAAATTCTATTCCTAATTCAAGATACTTATCACCTTCTGACATAATAAACATTATAGCCTTTTGTGTAATAATTGGAGGAATTTTTGAGGAATACCATGAATTCGTGAAAGGACGTACCACCATGAAAATGAACAGCATTCAGCGCACATAAGAGAAAGCTCTAAGCAGATTATGTAAAATAATAAAAAAATATCAACTCACTTAGCTTGCAATTCAATATTAGGTGAACCAACGATAGTGACAAGGTCGTCAGTGAAGTATTTCTGGAGTAGTCCACGCCAGTAATCTGCGTCGACTTCCATCAATTCGTGGATCACTTGTTGAGGATTCATGCGGGAGATAAACTGGAAAAATATTACAGTTAAAATTAGATGAAATATTAAATGATCGAAAGAAATGATAATTTGAAAAAATATTTTTAATAAATTATAGTATTTTATATAAAAACAAGTTATGTATAGTATGTATAGCGAAATATTGATGCTATGTAATTTTTTCAATGTTGATTTACGTGCGCTACATGGTTTGATAAAAAAAATTGTCGTCATGGGGCGCCTGGAAGATGTGCAACATCGTGTTCGTACAAATAATATGCATAAAAGACAAGATTGCGACAGGAACTAAATATTTAGCATAATGAAAATAACGCCATCTACGTACAGTACCCCGCACTAAGTCGGACTAACACCGTAGCCCGCTTCGATACTTAATAGTTCCGAAAATGTATAACTGATGGCGCTAAAATAAAAATACGGTGTGGCGATCGCCACGCGAACAATCAGATTTATCTACGTCTATAGATGTTTCACATCAAAAACGATTATCATTTGTCATTAGGTATGTTTAAAAATTTGTTAACCGCTGACTTTAAAAAAGTTCAACAGCAGCCTCATGGAGAAATTTCTGTACTCATAGATTCAGCATACTTTATATAAACTTTTCCTAATAGTCTAATAATAAGAATTGAATTGAACCCAAATAAAACTTACATCACTCTCATTCTGCGAGTAGAGCGCATCACCAATGCACCTGAAGGCGACAGCGTGGTGCGGATCAGATTCAAGGCTGGCGAGCGTCTCCCTCAGCTGTTTCCTCAGCAGCCTCTTCAATCGCACCATGTCTAAGGGCTCGGTACCATCGCGGACGCTTTGCAAGCACTCCCTCGCGGCTGTTTTAGCTGCTTCTAGCTTGCCGAGCGGCACGTTGTCTAACTCGATCTTGATTAGCGATGCCAGGTTCTCGGTTAGGTTGTATGATACCTGCGACACGATTTATTATTGAAAATGTGATGTATGTTACTAAACAATTGATGTCGTCCATAATATAACTTTCATCTTGTATGTATGTATATTTTATAAATAATAATTTCAACATAATTTTGCTTTTTATATTTTTTCATATATTTTAGTTATGTTCTGATTATGTTGTATGCAGACTGACAGCTGTCCTTATTATATGACATACTTCTTTGTAACGTTTTTTTCTTTACTACATCAAAAATGATAAGTTTTGTAAACACAATTCATCCTTTTTAGATAATTATTAATCATCCGTAATTGAAATTTAGAAGACTTCAGTAGTCTCGCAGCTGGTTCTCGGACTTTAAGCTAAAGGCGCGTGCGGCTCTCAGACTAGTAGCTAGTGCGGGCTCACGTCGCCGGCGAGCGCGTCCTCCCGCTCGACGAGGCGGCGCTGCAGCGGCGCGGCGGCCGTGTCGCACAGGTAGCGCAGCAGCACCGCCGCCGCCGTCAGCTCGCGCAGCGCCGTCGGGTCGCTCAACGTCGGTCCGCGCCATCCGAACACTATCTGCAACGTGTACACCTGTGTTAACTGGTGAAAATATATAGTCAGCGCTTTAACTTGTGCGACCTTATAGTGAATAGGGAAGCCCAAGATCGTGGCATTTGCTCCAGCGCGGCAAGTTGATATAAGGGGGGATACATTACATATTGATAAGTACCTCCAGCCAGTATGAACTCTTAATATAGAGGGGTACGCTGAAAGGAATCCTCAGATAATTATAAAAAAATCCATCGTCCTAAATACTCACGCCCGTCAGATTAAGATAAAATTACTAGTTAAAATGTGTGTGATAATTTGAGCGTGACCTAAAGGCCCACCCCTTTAGGTCACGCTCAAATTATCACAAAGTAAGAAAGTTGGAAAAAAGCAAAAAACAAAAAACAAGGTAAGTAAATATGTCAAGCATACTTTCTTACCTTTTTTATTCTACTAATATTAACAAAAAATATAATCTGACGAATCTAAAAATCAATAATATTCTTAATTTATATTTTTTTCAAGTTATCACATTGTCAATATTTAGAGTTTTGGTCACCATAACTGCGACATCATGATGAACTTTCAATATACTAATCTGATGCGCTCAGTATTTTAAGACGGCGATTTTTTTAACAGTCAGAAATCGTTGCAGCTTGTGTAACTTTCAAATCGTCAATATTTCCAAAATACATGAATAAAGAAATGGGAGCATCTGTAGGGTTCACTGCACATCATCTCTAAAAATCTGATACCTTCGACTAATTTGTTTTCTGTGTTTCACACGTACCGTACGGCCACTCCCACGACGCAAATCGGCAGATTACTTTGGAGCATGAAAAACACTGCTTTTTTTTTTAACGATTTAGAAAATCTGTAGACGCATTGAAATTAAAAACATTATAGGACCATATACTCTTCTTATCGTCTAATCCAGTGTTTTTCAAACTTTTTAATGACACGAAATCAAATAGTATCACTACCAAATAGTGTCAAAAACTCCCGACTCCTTTTTCATGTATGTTAGAAATATTTAATGCATACAAAAATTTTTAGCTCTACTTCTAATACTAACTCTACTCAGAGATCAGCAATGTTCTCATCCAGCCGCAGAGTTCGTCCTTTATACGTAGCTACGGACAGTTGTTTGTGTAGCACCTCCCGCCCATTCGATACCAGAACCGCTACTGTGGTTTGGCCCAGTGGGGCGGCCAGAAACCGGGGGCCGTAGTGTTTTGACGCAGTCCATGGCAGGTATATATTATAACTGCCACGCTTGATAAGCACGTTGACAAACGCAGACATCAAACATTTTTAACATTGATGCTGCTGCCCATCATTGTTGGTTGCATGTAATGTCTAATGCGAGTGCAATGGTTATCCCGCCATTGTCAGTCGTCAGAAGCCTTTGTACAGCTGTATGCACCGCGTGCAGGTGAGGTTGGTTTGGAGTTTAAGCTGTTATGTTCCCAGACACGTGTTTGACGTCTACTTGCCCTTGCCCATTACCGTGGAGTGTAATTCAAATTCTCTCTTCATCCTTAGAGTTGACTTAGGACAGGTAGGTGAGACCACTAATGGAATACGGATTTTAATGGGATATTTGGTACAGATTATTTAAACATACTTGTCCACAATCCTCAGTGTCTGCAGGCCATTGCTCTTTCATCTCCCCATACTGCGGTGGAGGAGGGATCGTCTGCCATGGCTTCACCCAGTCTTCCTGCGGCTCATTCTCCCGCTAAAACAAAAAATCGTTTAAACAATATGACACATTACAAATGTTTACACTGAGCAAGAGACGGTTTTTTAAACTTTACATTTAATTATAACTGTATTGTTGTTTCTTGGAAACGACAAATTATGGGGGTCTCAGGCTTCAGGGAATCTCAGACGATATATAGGACTATCTGGTCTGAGATTCCCTGACACATAAGCCTTGACGTAGACCATATTTAATTTTGAATATAATTATTTCGTGTTCGTTCAAAATCAAGAAGCGTATGTGCGGCATACGTGCGCACAGATTTCACAATCGATGTAACTCTTCTTCGAATGCGGATACCTAATATATTATCAAGATTACACTCTTGCATTTTTGTTTGGACAATGCTGCCAACCTTAATATTGGCTAAGATTTGAATTCTGTGTTGGAAAAAAAATATCCACGATCGTTCGAGATGGTAGCCATAGCTTTTGTTATTTCTATCGCATAGAGAAAGACTCACTAACAATAGTTATATTTAAAAGCAAAGATGAATGTAGACGCTTTTGGCACGATCGCATTGCATTTAGGATTATCATATATTAGAATAAACTATTTCAGCGTTTCACAGAACGTGGAACGTGGGTTTTAATTTACAATCTGCTGTGCAAGTCCGACTTGCTTTCCATTGCTTTTTGTTCTTATATATTTACAATTGATTACAATTTGTAGATATTGCAATCTTTTTGTTCCCTTCTAAAAATTTGTGGCTCCCCGTTTCAGTGGGTCACACGTAGGAAAGCAGATCATGACCGGACCACAAGGTTTGGGAAACGCTGGTCTATTCAGTTTATCTATTCCCATCCAACTGCGAAGAAATGGCAAATAAAGGACGAACAATTTTAACGATTGCAATGACAGACAAGGTTACGCGCGAAATACATTGCATTATACACATGTGGGACTCACCTTTGCTATGATGTCATCTTCAACCGTGGCTAATGAGGCAAAAACTGATTCAGCCTCGATTTGACCGGTTAGGATAATAGTCAAATTTTCAGCTCTGTAGAATTTCTTGTGGAAATCGCGCACCTGAAAAGAGATATCTTTAGTTGTATTTTTTTAAGAAAATAGAAGTAGCAAACGAGCATGCAACCACTATCATCAGGTGGACTGTCCACCCGATGCCCCTGATGACAAGTGGTTCCTGCCGCCCATGGACATCTGTACGCAACAGAAATCAATTACAGGTGCGTTGCTACTCCCAAGGACTAAGATGGTCGTCTGATATGAATATAAACCGGCAAAAACAAAAACGCAAAAACTGCTTCAAGTTAGAAATAGGTATGGTGCTTAACCAGCCCAACTATACTGTTTCTACCGCCTGGTAAACGCACTTGTATGCAAGTCAAAACGATTTATACAAACTCCTTGAACCTGTTACGATCAAGATTATAATTAAAGCCGGTTTTAAAGGATCGCTTATGGAACCCATTACAAGACAATTAATTACAATATTTATGTTCTTCTTCTTAAATTGCCTCTCCAACTAGTGAAGGTTGGCTATCAGCTTCCTGCTTTCTTCTTTATTTTATGTTCTGCGGAATAGCTCAGCGGCGCTGGCTATTCCGGTCCACTCTCTGATGTTACGTAGCCACGACTTCTTTCTCCTGCCAACCTTCCTTTTTCCTACCACCTTTCCCATCATGATGAGTTGGAGGAGATTACATCGTTGGTGTCGTAGAACGTGGCTCAGGTAATATTTATGTTGCATTAGTTATATTAATTTTAATTACTATGCCTGTTTTATTACCGTAGAAAGTACATAATATATAGAAAGCGCATGTTAATGAATTAATATAAAATACAACGCTTTCTACACTCATAACCCCATATTAGGATTATCTCCTGTGTCGTGGGTGCCATGGACACACACAAAGACGATAACACATACATACAGACTCAGAACAGAAATGAGAAATCTAAATTTATCATTCAGATGTCTGGTCGGGAATCGAACCCGGAACTCACTGCGTGTCAAACCGGTATGGTGACCGCTCCGCCACGCGGGTCGACATATGAGTTTAAAGCTGTAAATATAACCATTTTACTGCATGATGAGTCTACCATCGCGATATGGGATGATAAATAGATAGCAAACTTTAATATTAAAGGTGGTAGAACTCTTTGTGGTTCGACTCCGGAAGCACCACCACCACACCTATTTCTACCTAATAACAGCAGTGTTATGCACTGCTCTGTTCTGGTCTGAAGGGTGTGGGGAGGATAAGGGAGGGGAGGGATAAGGGAGACATACTTTTTCGAGGCATTTCATCTTAGTCCTCAGGGGTAGCAACGCATCTGTGGCTAATCTTAGGTGAGACTTTGATCTTACTTAGGGTTGATTACAGATGTCCATGGGCGGCAGTAGAGACTTATCAACAAGTGGGCTGTATGCTCGTTTGCTACTTCAATATTATAAAAAAAAAACTGAACGTTTACTACGTGAGTTAAGAAATTGAAATGTCGTATTTAAGATAAATGAGAATTACACGCATTGACCTTTCATGTATGTATACTATATACTTTTATTGGTCGCACCATACAAATGAAGTAAAACAAACAAGGCTGATTAGATAGTGACACTGAAGCAGGCAAACACGTTTCTTACAATGCACCATTCGCAAACGTGTTTTAAGGGTTGTACACACTTATCAAAGGTGATTTGGCTTAACTTTGGTAAGCGAAAACATAATTTCGTTTTTTTTTTTATTATCGACGTACCAACGTTAATGTGCCTATGTCACCCGTGTACAAATCTAATCAGCCCTTAGGATTCGAATCCTATATAATGTCCTCCACAAATGCCTTGCTACCCTCGATGCCTAAGTTCAGATGCCATGTATAAGTGTCTTCCTGTCTACAAAACTTTTTAAAACAGAACACAGCAGCGACAGTACTGTGCCTCGACATTGACACACTGTGCGTTAACCTTTACGGCTCCGGAGAGTAGATCCATATACCTTCAACACACTACCTTCACGGCGCTTCGCATACGCGTATGTTTACGTTTTTTAAACTCGTAGAAACAAAGGCTCACGGTACCATTTTTGGACATATTGTTTATATTGAGATAAATAATAAAGTATATATCGAAATATAGTTCTAGTGTACCAAATGCGGACCAAAATATAGGCTTATTTAAATCCATTAATATCATTCTATAAATGTAGATTATGCAAGCGAAATTAATAAACTCAAATTAACCTTATATTCGAGATACCTACACGTAAAAGAAGTTCTGTGATGAATGACTGTCAGTTTATTTTTATTATGTACCAAATATGGAACATCCGGTCTTCCTTTCTACAAAGTTTAAAAATACTGGACCTTAGAAGGTTAACGTATTATAAAGTTTTCACGTTCACAGATGGCATGACTGACAGAAATCATGGCGATTAGTGTAGGTAGACCCTTATGTCATATAATAAACATAAAAAATAAAATTGCATAAATTAAAAAAAAACGCTTTCTACCCTCATGGCCCGCACAGAAGGATTTCTCCTGTGTCGTGGGTGCCATGGACACATAAAGACGAATACATAAACACCCAGACCCAGAACATAAATCTAAACTCATCATTCAGATGTCTGTCTGACCGGGAATCGAGCCCGGGACCCACTGCGTGTCAAACCGGTACGGTGACCGCACCGCCACGCGGGTGGTCGATTGCAAATTACCTTTGGAATAAATGATATTGAAATAATGACACATTTCAAATGCGCCTTAATTTATTGGCTGCATTATCCAAGATTTACAATGCACAGGAAACATTATTATTTTATTATTATTATCAGAGGTTTTTTTTATAAATAACTTTATCCTTAATCGAGATTTTGTAGTTAACTCTTTTAATATTGACGTTTGTCTCAATATTAAGTTTTATGGCCACAAAAAAAAATATTAGTGTCGTTAAACTTTGTAGGCCAATACGTAAATATAGTTTTTAAATATTTTGTAGAAGTCGGATTTTATCGTGAAATTAATCCATTCTCATATGTAACGGATGGTGAAATCGTTTAGACGAGCTCTGTGGTAGAAGATTCTATCTATCCTATGTCTACTTCGCCTTTCTTTTTTAGGTTCCATATCACGACACACTATCACGACGCAAAGTTTGGTGCAAAGGATATTTGCACCAAACTTTGCATTATTTGTAATGTACATTAATATAAAATTTTGTGCATTAATTGTTATTTAATATGTGAACATTCATATTTAAATATTGCGGTGATGATAAAAACTTAATCTTTTCATCCCTTAAAGTTAAAAAAAAAACCATAATTTCTACACTCATAGCCTCACAGTAGGATTTTCTCCTGTGTCGAGGGTGCTATGGACAGACAAAGACGAATACATGAACACCTAGACCCAGAACATAAATCTAAACTCATCATTCAGATGTCTGACTGGTCAGGGATCGAACCTGGGACCCACGTGTCAGACCAGTATGGTGACCGTTCCACCACGTGGGTCGTCAAATACCTTGTAAGGTTACTTTTAAATAAGTGGAGATACAGAAAGGGATGCAAAGGGTTTACAACTAGTGATCAATGAACAAAGTTACTTACTTTAGTGTTGTTGCATGAAGTTCGAAGATTCATCATGATGCCGCCAGTTTCTGATGAGTAACCACTATTGGGGTACATAGCTCTCAAGAGTTTCAACTCGCACCTATTGGACAAAAGTGCTTGTTATGTATGTAATCTTAGATAAATGAAGCTGTGCACATTTCAAAGAAAAGAGAGACCAGAATTAACCAATAAAATTCTAATTTAATAACAGTAAATTTCTGAATAAACAAAACATCTTTATAATCATGCCTGTCTTTAAATTTAATTTACAATAAATAATCTTGGAAATGCCATCACTATTTCGATTGCTTTTCCATGCAAAATTAGAGGATGTATTTATTCTTCCTCGTTTAAAAAAAAAAACAAAATTATAATTTTGCACTTTTTTTACATAATTACACAGTGTTGGCAGGAATAATTAAATCACCAAATAATAGTGTTCAAAAACAGACTTATAAATATAATAAAAAAAAAGTATTCAAAATTCTGAATTCTAAATCTAAATAAAAAATTGTAAATTTTAATATCTGCTTTGTTTGTGTTCAAACCCATTATGTAACTTGCTGCCAAACAGATATCATATACCAACCTGCTATCAGCAGTATTTTCGCGACCCTGCATCTCACAGTACACTACCCCAGCATCCTCACCATCACCGTCTATGTGGTGGACTTCAGTCGTGAACCCCTGGTCAGTGAGCGTTGGGTGTAAAATGTGGTCCAGATAGATAGGCAGTAATGTCAGCATGCCTTCATCACCTGTCAAATGATCATTTTGGTGTATTTTACATTGAAAAATGACAACAAGAATGTAATATACCAGGAAAATATAAATTATGAAAAAACATAATTTTAACACTATACAGAAGGCGATTTTGTCTTTATAGTGTGGAGTTAAGTTAAAGTAGAACAATCCCTATTAATATTATAAATAATGTGAATGAGAATTTTATATATAAGATTATAACAAAAACTCAACGCGAGTAAAATAAGTACTACAATAATGTAATATATTAAATTAGAAATTGTAATAAATTATATGGTACTGCAGGCTAGGATAAACTAATATTACAGAAAAACCTACAATAACAATATTTATCACTGTGTGCTTCTTGACCACAACAAACTAGAATGCAACTTGCAACTAGAGAGGTTTTTTCTTTATAATATGAAAGTAGGAAAACGAGCAGTGCACCTGATGGTAAATGGCCAATGCTGCCCATGGACACCTGTAATCAGCCCCAGGTAAGATCAGGTCTTACATAGGGTTAGCCACAGGTGCATTGCTATCCCTGAGGACTAAGTTGGAATGCCTCAGATAAGTATATGTCCATTACCACACCCTTCAGACCAGAACAAAGCAGCGCATAACACTCCTGTTATTAAGCAGAAATAGGTGTGGCGGTGATGCTTCCGGAGTCGGAACATAAAGAGTTCTACCTACTTACTTTTAAATGTGCCTCTGGCAGTCAACTACAGAGGGTTTAACTTTAAATTATATTTTACCACCTTTTAATCTTACCTTATTTGTGATGAATACACTTACCTGCAGTATATATAGTGTAGCAGGTGTGGTCGGTATCAGTCCAGGCATTGGTGCCATGAGCCATGCAGCGGTTGGCCAGAAGGTCCAAGATGCCTTTGTAAGGGTATCGTTTGGACCCCAGAAAGATGAGATGCTCCAATGTATGCGGTAACCCATCGTCATCATGCGCTTCCGTTGCTGTTTGCAATCATAATTGTAGAAATAAATGTTTCAGTAATAATATTAATAAAGTATTACAGTACATTCTTAATTATAATTCACATTTTTTCTATTTACTTTTATGATGATTGTTTCACTATTACAAGATCTTGGTACTGGAAGCACTTGGCTCTTAGAGTTTTATTTAAATAATATATGTTTTTTTTGTCCCAGTACTTTATTCATACCTATGATGCAAGAACCCACAAGGACACATGCATGCGCTAAGCATATAAAAACAAGCGCAATCACACGCTCACATATATAGAGTGATCTGTCCGTGAATTATGTACATATCTAGCTTATGAGCCTTTTGGAGCTTGGGGAAAATTAATAATGTAACCGCGATCGGTGTATATACTTTTAACTCCCAAACCACACCTAAGGGAGAGGACGAGTTTGAATAACAGCACCGCACGAGGTTATTTGTGCTAGCAGAAGCTGAAACTTTTTTTTTATAGTATTGAAGTAGCAAACGAGCCTACAGCCCATCTGATGGTAAGTGGCTCCTGCCGGCCCATGGACATCTGTAAACAACCCTAGCTAAGAACAAAGTCTCACCGAAGGTTAACCACAGATGGGTTGCTACCCCTGAGGACTAAGATGGAATGCCTCGGATAAGTATGTCTCCCTTACCACACCCTTCAGTCCAGAACACAACGGCGCATAACACTGTTGTTATTAGGCAGAAATAGGTGTGGCAGTGGTGCTTCTGGAGTCGAACCACAAAGAGTTCTACCACCTTCAAAACTCTCCTTTGCTTTTGCTGAAACTCCTCCTTTGCTCACAAATTTCTATTGTAAACTAGATATAAGTTTCTATTTTCCATTTTTGTATTTTGTGTAGCAATAAAGCATTATTATTATATTTTCCAAGAACTGTTCTATCACTTTAAAATGTTTTAGTGCACTTTTAATTAAAATTCAGATTTTTCCTATGTTGACTTTTGTGATCATTTTGTGATGTTTCATGGTTACAAGATATCAAAATCTGTTCATTCAGATTTCCTTTATTTCTTACCAAATTGCTTATACAAATTACAAGTTACTCTTATTATTTGTATACCAACATTTAAATGAAGACATACATTGAAAGGAATTAACCATAACAGTAATCTCAGCAAAGGTTATTTTTATAGAACAAATATTATATATTTATGTCAAATGGCCAGTTGAGTTATAAGTACTCCAATTTGAATGATGCTTACCAAGACAGAAGTATCCGTTAACGACGGGACCTTCCACATTTGCTATAATTACTGTGAGACCAGTTTTGTCAGATACATACTTATTGACCGGTATAACATCGGACGCTTTTGTAGACGATACCAATTTAAAATGAGACATGATCACGCTCATAAAAAACACTAGTACAAATGGGTAATTATTACACTTTTTTATCTAATTCTATACGTATTTCTCTAGCCGGTAACCAAAATGTACCGGCGTCAACACTTAACCGGCGGAGAAGAATGAAGAATGAGGTACATGAAAATCAGCTACACAATTATTCTTATGAGTATTATTCGTTCACGGCCCACGACACGATCATGAACGAAATTTGCACATAATTTACATCGCAAGACACAAGATACACATGTGTAAGTAATGTAATATCACCAAGGTAATATCATGCGCCTAAATAATGAAACATCACATCTTACACGCCAACTACAACATCACTTATTACATATCACTCGAGTAAACGGTACGAATGCACGAATGAAAATAAATAACTGTACTCTGCATATGAGTGAGTGAAATAGACATATTTATGTTTTATTTTTTATTTTGATGAGTGAATCGGAAGGATAGATATGTACTTAAAATATACAACATATTTCGTTGTATAATCAGTGTATAACTCTTTCTTTTTTTTGACTGTAACGATACGTCGACAGTTGATGGAAAAGTTTTTCTATTTTTAAGCTATTGCATAGCTTTTATCGAGGACTTTGAGCGCGGCGACCGAATCAAGAAATTCCGTAACGAAAATAAAACGTAACACCCTCCACTCCGCCTACCATTTGCTTTACGTGTATGTATATGGCACGACTGTACGAAGCTTGCACGGATCGAGATGAGCTGCTCCGAAATCGGACGAATATGTAAGCAGTTGTTTGTGAGAAAGTATATATCATATCTTTATAATGCCACACTCCTCGCATGTGCGCCCCGTAAGTATATATCTGCGCTCATCTCAGAGTGCCGGACCCTGAAGCTCAGCCGGGATAAGAAGACTGAGCTGGAAGGGGGGATGGCTTTGGTTGCCGGATTCCTCGACCTTCCTCCTTCGCTAGAGGGAGGGACGGTTGCGGACCCAGCTAATGTCGGAGTCCTGGCCTTCCGCCTCTGGTTAAATGGGGATTCCGGCTGACCCAAGGGCACCTCCAGTGAGGTACGGACCTCGGCTTAGGTCAGTTATACTAAAGTGGGGCACTCTCGATGCACGACCGATCACGCGGGGATACCTTGTGATGGTTGTGCTACAGTGGGGTCCTCGTCTCCTCCGACGGGGACGGTGTGTGTAATATCTATTGTTGTTGAGTGTGTCTGGGGATTGGGGAGGGGGGGGAGTTTCCCCTTACCGAAGGGCAATATCTACAGTGATCTTATCATCAGGGTAGTCTAGGACATGCCTGGGGCGTTTGTGAAGAGCCGGTGCAATCTTGTCAGGGATGTAACTGGCTGCATTGACAACAAGCTAAGGATGACAAGATTAGGATGGTCTACAGCTGTATCAAAGTAGCTTTTAGAAAGCTGCTTCATGTATTGAGCGATGGTGGGCAGCTCAAGATCTTTGTGGAGGTCTACATTGCGCACGTACCAGGGGCAGCCCGTGGTCATGCGCAAGAATCGATTTTGAGCTTTTGATATCTGTCAATGAGCTTTACGTGTGCAAAGACTGTACTGGCGTAACTCATAATGGGCCCAACGCAAGCTTTGTAAAGGGTTACTTTATGACGAAGTGCCATTTTACTTTTCTACTGCTCTTAATTTTACATGATTTCTTTTTATTTACAATATTACTCCTTCTCCCAACAAGGCAGAAAGTCGGATTTCTAATCTAAATATTAGTCAACATTGTTTTTAAAATATTAAAATACATTACATAAGTTCAAATATTTGGTTATTCAACTAAAATATGGAATTAAATATTGCAATTTATAATACTAAAACAATGAGTAATATTTCAAACGTTTAAACATTGTTAGCTAATTCCTTTACTATTATACCATAAATTAAATTATGACTTTGATTATTCACGCCCATTTTTATGGAACAGAAACATTAAGGTCAAAATACTATTGATAATCTTTTTATAAAAATATCAACAGTCATTATATTTTAAATTATTATTATAAAGACGCTTGTGTAACTTTTGGAATAAACAATTGAATTTATGAATATTGAAGCACCATTGATCAGCACTAGGGTCGAACAATAAACAGGAAACATCAGCATAATTGTTATTTTATAATTATTACATGTCCATTACAAATTATGTTACAGGAGTGTTGTAATAACATAAAAAAAATATTTTAGATGAATTGTAGAATTATAAAGTGTTTCAAAATAAGCCTAAATAAAAAAATAATATATTTCTTAAATTCCATATCGATTGTGGTAAAATATTTGATGACAGATGACGTCACATATCATTGTAGAAAATATAATTATTTGAGTTCAAAAGTAAAAGAATGTTTTAACATTGTCTTAAGTATAAATATTAATTATAGTGTTATTGTAATAATATTTTTTCTTATCGGTCACCACGCTTAAAAAGTGTAACTTGGATTCATATCATATTCAATATCAAAGAAAAAAATACTGCATATATAAATAATTATAATTACATAAGTTGTTAAAAAATGCTATGAAATAGCTTTACCGCGGCAGTCTCTGAGTGCAGTACGTTTTTTTTGTTTGTGATTACATAATTAAGTTAATAATAACATAATCGTTTAAATCCCACATTACACATCACAAGTGACGTATGATATTATTAGGAGTCGACAATTCAAAAGATTACTCATTACACTACGAGTAGTGTGTAATGTTTCGGAGTGATAGTACTTTTCCGAATGTAATGCATTATATTTTGGTGTACCATATTGCATCTATTTTTGACAGCTGACTTTTGCGTTCAAAAGTCTACCGTCAGCAACTTCAACAAGCAGCAAAAACCAAATTATTAATTCTGACAATGTCATATCGTGAAGTTTGAAGTTTATGCCATACACATAGACTTTAAATTTTTTGGTTATGGTCGAAGAAAATAATCAAAAGAATTGTCTATGATAAAATCCTAGAGATGACCAGACAAAAATCGATATATTCAATCGCTTTTGAGAATTACACATCTGAGTTTAAATGCGATCCTTTACGTATTTTTTGACTTTATTAACTACCCCTACTGCTGACAACTACTTATAGAACTCCTAGATCTATATGAATTGTTTACAAATATCATAGGGTGCGTTTCGGTAATACAAATTACGAAATAATATTCACACAACTTTTATTTTTGAAATAATAGTCTCAAAGGAATTTAAAATAATTAAAAATAAAATAAAATAATTTAAAGTGAACACTGAGATGAAGCGCTTAAATGAGTGAATTACTGAATATACTTAAAAACTTCATGCTAAAGCATTATTTAACCTAGAATAGAGCAGTGCTACTCTATTGTAGGCTCTAAATAATGCTACTATTATAAGGCATAATATGACCAAAGCAACTCTATTAATGTAATAGTAAAATTAATTGAATTTTTTTATGGTATGGAAGTAGCAAACGAGCCCACCTAATGGTAAGTGGCTACTGCCGCCGTAAGATCAAAGTCTCACCTAAGGTTAACCACAGATGCGTTGCTACCCCTGAGGACTAAGATGGAATGCCTCGGAAAAGTATGTCTCCCTTACCATACCCTTCATACTAGAATACAACAGCGTATAACATTGCTGTTTTTAGGCAGAAATAGGTGTGGAGGTGGTGCTTCCGGAGTCAAACCACAAAGAGTTCTACCACCAGTATAAAGGTTATTAAAACTTAATAGTCGTACCTACGACCAAATGTCTCTTAAAACCAGTGCATATGCAATACAACCTTCAGTATTAGGCTAAGAACGAGAATGCGGAAATAGACTTGCGGGCTTACCTATCTGTCAGATATTGTGGTACTTAGTTTACCTACATAAATTACATAATACTTCGCAGATCTCAACTGCTCACAAGCATCGCATCTCATTTAAGAAGTAACCTCAGAATAATATCTTTGGACAATGGGCTCATAGGACTCTTGTTCCGTTCCTTTGGAGATCCTGGAGTCCTCTTCGCAGTGCCGAGGACGGCCACCGAGGGAGGTTTTAGTGCGGTAAAAATCCCCATCCCCAAAAATTTCCCACGGTGTCGGGTACCATTTGAAGGTTTCCCCCTCAAAAACAAAAAAAAAAAGAAATACCTACATCTTTAAAGTCTATTCGATTAGTGATAAGTGCATGATAAAATCATTTCAATAATAATAATAAGGAAATACGTGTATAATTACGTATATCCGCGTTTGGCTAAGCATTCTTACGATATAGTAAAGATATTTTAACAACTAATCTGACATTTCAATCAGAAAATGATCGATGATATTAAGTTTAGACCAATTACTTTTTATATTAATATATGAAGACTATGTAGTATCTTCATAAAACAGAAATTCATTTTTGAATACAGAGCGGACCTTATGTTAGTGGTCACTACCGCCCATAGGCATTTTGTAACGCTATGAAGTCAATTCTATAATAAGAATGAAATGAAGAAGAAAAAAAATGAAAGAATTGAATTTAAGGGAATGCGAACAGATGTCGCCACGTGTGAAATGAGATTGACTTTGAAAATTAAATTAAAAGAAAGTTAAATTATTCTTTTGTAAATTATATTTTGCTAAAAATAATACTTTGAGCATGCATTTCTTGATGAAATGAGTTAAAATTTGGGCACAAGCTTTCATTCCTTAACAATTTGTAACCAACCTCAAATAGGACAAAAGTTCTACTCGTCTTTCTGAAGACTAAATTGAAACTATGGAGTAGGAAGAAGATTCTAAGTCTGTGGTCGATGGGCAAATCTCATAAATATGCTCTTAGTATAATTGCGTTTTAACCTAGAGAATATCAGCTTTCACTACTAAGGCTGGCTGCTGCTGTGTTGTGCAGCAGCGAGAAATCCAGACTTATTTGTTTGAGCATAGCTTGTGCTTCTATCCTCCCTCCCTCCCTAAGATCCACTCGTAAATCCACAGGTGGTTGTATATAACATATGAACTAGGAGGATAAGAAGTCCCTCTTTATAGACATGGTTCTTAGGTGATAAAATGGTAACATAGGTGTTGTTAACTGGCATTCATCATGTCGCATAATATTACATTAAAAAAAATAACTATTACAAATAACAGTTTGGTTAGCGTAACTTTCTCAATGTTTTTTGGAATAAGTGTACAAAAAATGAGTTGCAACTTTCAATTATTCATAAGTTGATAGTGTATATTTAAGTATATTCGTAAACTTCGAATTTACTAAGCTGTATTTAGATGACAATACCCCTATGGTTTGTCTATGGATATAATTTATGATGTCTGTGATTTTAGCTTAATTTTAGACAATGTATTATTTTTTCCATAGATACATGCGACTTACGAAAACGTATAGAAATGTTACTATATAAGTGTATATTGTTTTAAATGAAGTTAAGTCTGATATTGAGTGGGCTGCATGCTGGTTTGTTCTTCCAAACTATAATCATAATACCTACCTTAACATACCTTAATCATTTACACATTTAAAATATTTTATAATTTGAGTTGAAAGATAAATTACTTACTTGGTTTATTTTAACTTACAATAAGATTAGTACCTACCTACTTCATTGTTTTATGATTTCTTTTTTCAATTTTAAGATTGTTACAAAAAGTATTATTTACTCATATGATATTGTAGTTTGCAACGATTTTATGTTATTGTCCGTAACACAAAAGTATTCTTAATTTTCATGCATGATAATGAATATTGTTTTTTTATGGCATGTTTTTAAAATACTCGCAAGTTTTTGTGTTTCAGTGTACCTACCTTACCTACTCGCCGATTAACGATACATAAGTAATATTTTTAATATAATATACATTTGATTTAGTAGGCAATGAGAGTTTTTTTAATTAACATAAATGCACTTATTATGGACACGGTTCTCTCCAAAAATATGAAATTGGTAGATTATTTTTTTCAAATAGCTTTCCTTATTCTTCGAGTTTTCTAGAAATAAATACTAATTAAACATTTGCGTACCTTTTTTTTTTGTTTTCGAGGGGGAAACCTGCAAAAGGTACCCGACGCCGTGGGAGCGGCGCCAGGTTATGTGGGACTTTTACCGCACTAAAACCCCCCCGGTGGCCGTCGGGCTCATCTGGCTCCTCCCAGGTGAGCGGCTGGGCCCACCGCGCCAACTGGTTTTTACGACAGTATTCGACCACACATACCTGCGTCCTTCCCGGGGAAGCCTGGCTGGACGGTTCGAGCTCCCACTCTTGCCGCCCGCAACCCCGGAAGCCCCTTTTAGTCGCCTCTTACGACAGGCAGGGGCCGTAGCCCTATTCTGATCCCGGAACTACAGGGATGAAACATTTGCGTACCTGCCACGTCAAATTTAAATAACGCGCAACCTGCAACTTCATGAAGACAATAATTAAGATTATGATGACTATGTTTGTTTGTATTGTGGCTATTTGTATTCAAAATCTACAGAAAGGTGGTTTATGTGTGGATGCTGTGAATGGGCTCTTATTCCTGTGCTGGCGTATATGAAGACTACGAAGATTTGTGCGCACTATATGTCAGATTACTTATTGCCTTCATTTCGCCCCGTAACACGTGCTATTACGCCCCATATGTGGGGTAAAATGGGAAAATTTCTCAACTGAACTAAATTACTATAATTCGTATAAAATGACTAATTAGAGCTTAGATTATATTAAAGATACTGAGATTAGATTAATTAGCCTATTATAATATGAAAGTAATTATATAATTGTTGGTTAGGTTCAGAAATTGATACAATAGACCAGTTGATTTTCTAGATGTAATGATTTTTTCTTAAATATCCCATAATGCCCAACTTCCCCTACCTACTCGCAGATTACCTATACATAAGGAATATTTTAAATATAATACACATTTGATTTAGTAAGCAATGAGAGTTTTTTTAATTATATACCCAAGTGTTGAAATCGTTTAAGAACATGTGGATGCTAAGAATTCGAACAAGATTGCTATTATCAGTGCGATAAATTAACGTACGTATATAATTAAAATCACATTACCAATCGCAATATAATCCTCTGCATATTGTTTCATTTTTTACTATGTTATTTAATACCATTAATAATCAAACATTATTTAACATTACATTACACATTATTATTTGAACACGAGACATTTTCCTGATGAATTTTAAAATTTTGCAACCACTAGCATGGCACATAATTCCCAGATGCAATCCATATGTTGCACCAAGTGGTCTGCTTTGTTGGCCTTTTAATTAACAGCCTCTTAACTAGAGGCGTTTTTGCTCGAATTTATGCATTCTTGCAAGTTGAGGGAATCTTTCTCCCATCGTGTATGAGAAGAAAGATTCTTTCAACTTGGCATAACATAATATAGTTAAACCTCCGGGATGTATCGGGATGCATTTACAATATCACTATCGAGAATGAAGAGGACTGTAGGAGCTTCCTAAGAAATATCCCCAGCTCATTATTCATCCGACTTGATAACTAGACTCACTTGACCAACAGTTTCCGCTATTGCACATGATATAAAACGCTCATGAGCATGTTGAGATACTCGCTGACGTCCATCGGGTCATTTGAAGATATTCGCTTTCGTTCATCGGGTTAGCAATTCTGATTAAAAACTGTTCAAATTCTTCTCATGTTTGGTCGTCCAATTGACGTACTCACGCTCAAATCGAAATGTTGCTCCTATGCGTTGTGGGAGCAGTCCTGATTTAACTTAGAGTTTTATAAGTTTCATTATCACCAATTTAACTAATTACTACACAAAAAATAAGCGTAAAGCCATAAAATAAAGAATAGAAATATTTGAAATGAGTCTTGGTGTCAAGGACTCCTAGAGCTTTAAACTTTGCTTGTCTATCATTATCTTTGTCTTATTTATTATTTGACTATGATCAATACCAATAATCTTATACTTATATAAAATTCTCGTGTCACAATGTTAGTGACCTTACTCCTCCGAAACGGCTTTACCGATTTTTACCAAATATATGCATATTCAGTAGGTCTGAAAATCGGCTACTATCTATTTTTCATAGCCCTAAGTGATAAAAAAAATGTTAAGGGTGAACAACCCTTGTTCATCCTTGACATTTTTAAAATTTTTGGTCATTTTTTTGTTTTTATTTTTCTATAATGTGGCATTAAAAATACATACAACCCTATTTTTTTACCCTTTTATCACCAACTCCTATTTTTTAATAGCCATTTTAGTAATTTAATCATTTATATGGCAAAACAACGTTTGCTGGGTCAGCTAGTATTAGATATAAAATTAGTAGTCAATAATACATACATCAATATTATAAAGGCAAAAGTTTGTGAGGATGTATGTATGTTTGTTAGTCTTTCACGCAAAAACTACTGGTCCGATTTGGATTAAATTTAATTTATAGATAGTTTATGTCCTGGATGTTCCGTAATGAACACAATCCAAGCGGGCGGAGACGCGGGAAACAATTAACATCATACACCCAAGCATACTTATTAATGAATAATATTAAATTGTATCAGAACAATCTTTAAGAAATTAATAAATTACCAGATATCGCATAATTATTCTTATCAAACATACACCGGGAGTTTCTTTTAGATAAATGTAGGATACAATAAATTCACCGAGGGCGTTTAGGATAAAATAGTTTTTAGTTTTTTACACTATAACAGTAGAAAAGAGTACGCCTTACCCGGTGTTGCTATACCGGGAAAGAATACCTAGATTATCTGTTGATAATCAGACAAATAATTACACCAAAAATAAACTAAAAAAGGATTCTGTACTTATTACAAATTAAGTTTAAGAAGACTTTACAAGGAATTAAATAAAGCCCTGAAATAAAAATATATCATCACAAGCAATTATTGCATACGCGGTCTCTCTTCTTACGTACTAGTTTGGTATAACAATGAGGTCACAAACTGATTTAAAAAAGCTCTAACGTACTATAAACACAAGCATGACGAAACATCGAAAGCATATCCCACGTTCATTCACATAAATATTAATTTTAAATAAACTAGAATGAGGAAGATGTTTGATAGATTTATCGATCTTCGATTTATCGAAGTAAATAAATAACAATAACAACATTAAGATTTTTATTCCACACACGAGTAAAAGTTCCTCCATAAATTAGTTACTGAAACAGACATTAAATTTCATTCTTCACCAAAACACTATGTAAAAATCAAACAAAAGACGAACTATACGAAAAACTCGATAAATGACTTCAGAAGTCCTTCCAAGCTTAACATCGACGTAACATTGATAAACAGGTATCCATAACTTTGTTGAAAAGGTGTGAACTATTTCCCGAAATCATGCCAGAAAAAGTGATCGAAACCTAAACATAACATCATTATACGAGATAATACTTTAATAACAGATCAATGACAACACTCTTCCGGTAGATACATCAAAAAATATCCAGCATATCACTGGTGCATGCCAAGCCATTTTATAAAAAAAATATTAATACTGGCATGATCAGGTTGTTGAAGAAAAAATGACTTATTACAAATATACTTTCTAAGTAATAATTATTATGTACGAGCGCCCAGATATTACCCCACATGACAATATAAATAAAATAGTTTACCTAATTAAAGTTGCTGTACGAAATACGCCCCATCCAATTAACATACATACCTACAAATAAAATTATTAAATACACAGATTAATTTGAATTAAAATCTCTATGGAAAGTTAATTTAATTATAACAGTGCCCATAATATTATATCTGCGACAGGAATGATATCACAAAAAATTCAGGACAATCAGAAGGAAATGCTCTAGGTAGGTCTGTACCTATCTAGTCTGTACTAGGTACATACATTACATACATTTTTCTTAAAAACCTGCCAGTATAAAAAGTTGCACGATAGTAAGAAAGTTTTTGCCAATAAAATTGTACCAATATTGTTCTGTAATTATTTATTTTTCTTTCGAATAATTTTGTCATATAGAAACCACTAATTTTTGAATTAACCCAAAAAGAGTAGAAAAATTACGCCCAAAGTATCGATAATAATTATAATGAAATTAAGTTAAATAAACTAATGGTGATCGCACAAATATTAGCACTTTCCAATGCGTCTATTGATTATGTTTTTCTTCTCCGGTTTCTATGTGAATGTGAACGGAGATCGGCTTTTTGCTTGATCGTCTCCCACGGCAACATTGTCTAAAACACTGATTGACGTTAGTTGCCTTATTTGTTTTTATGTAAAAACTTTAATCACACTTTAAATATTTTTATTAGTAATTACGTAACTCGTCAATTTCACTCTATATCCGATAAGTTTATATACTATCCACACATTTTTTACGCAAAGAGTAATCGTATCGAGTATCAGTTATGAATGTCTAAAAGAATGTCTAATAATAAAATTATTTTGTTCAGTTTTATGGGTTGCACAGACACGCATCTGCTAAACTTTTATATTAATGAAGACGGCATACAATCACCACGCACCCCACCGGGCGCCGTCGTATCCGCTCTTAGCGAACGCAGTAACGAGCGCGTTCACGTGGACTGTATACGTTGATGTTGCGCTATCACTCGCGATTTAAAAAACAAAAAAAGTTCACTGGAAATTTCGCGCCATAAGGAATTTCAATCATTTACACATATTTAATTTTAAAGAAATTCATTTGGTAAGTTTTTTTATCGAACACTTCATTTATAAAATAATTTTCATTTAAGATTTGGAAAATTATAGGGATATATTGAAAATGTATAGCTACATGTATATATTTTGTAACTATATCAACAATATATTACGTATAGCTTTAACGAAGTCGATAAAGAGTCACTGACCCAAAACTTACTCACTCTTAAATATTTAAAATTTAATTTACGAAAAAAAAAAGTCATTGCAACTCAACGACCTCCGATATTACACAAATAATAATAAAAAATCGAAATTCTTATTACTTTAAGCAATCTAAATTTATTTTAATTTAAGCTGCAACGAAGTTACTTTCTTGCGTATTTATTTGCGTTCGCAGAGTAATAAGTTTGTTTAAAATATGCATATATAAGTTTGTTTTAAACAAGCATTGTTAAAAAATAATAATTCGGTATTTCGTGAATGCAGTAATAGGAATACGTGAATGAAAATAATGTTATTTCAATTATGTGAAACGTAATTACGTACATATATTTTACACCTTTAACTCTCACTTGGCGGCGTGGTCGACTGTGGCCTAAATCACTCTCTCTGAAAGGTACACTTGCCGAATAGTTGAACAAACGTATTAATAATTAATACAATATATTATTTATTATTCTCAAATGTCAGGGTCGATACTAAATTCATAGCCGCCCCGGAACACTAAGTTTAGTCTGCCTAAAAATCATAAACAAAAAATAAACATTAGGTAGGTACAACAACATCACAACATAATGTAATACCAAATTACATTATTTATTCGTTATTATCTGTTTCAACAGTACTTTTCTATAATAAATATATTTATATGTACTTAATATGTTCTTACATTTTTAGTGGTCTTCATTAATTTGTCAAAAAGTAATGATAATACGTATCTTATCATTTTGCACAAAACAGTTTAATAGATATTAAAACTTTATCGGACATATTTTTGACGTAGGTATAGGCGAACTTACATAATAATTATAATTAGCTAGATACGACTGGTATAGATTAAAGGTAATAAATGAATATAAAGAATACCAAACACTAACCAATAACTACATCGCACTTTGTAGAAATCTGGTTGCTTGCATATTATAAAGATTGGAAGTAAATATAAATGCTAAAATCATACATAATATGAAAAAAAGCGTGTTAAAAAAGTTAATGTTGAATGAAAAATGAAATTATTTCATTAGGTATAATTATGAACACATATCAACATGCTGATATCAAATATTTTTCAGAGTTTTTATTGAATTTACATACCTATGGAGGCATAAGCAAAGTTATTGATATAACTGTTAATAATAAGTTGATATGTCAGTATTTCAGAAATATTCGGGTTAAATTGAAATAAATCAGCCTACATAACTTTTACTATCATTATCACACAATTGAATGACACCGTTTAGTGTAGGGGCTAGGCTTTAATTAAACGGCTAATTGAGCTCAGGCTGAAAAATAGTTATATATTATATACATTTTTGCTACGATTAAAATAAAATTGGTAAAATTGTTTATCTTCACAACGAAATCTAACGTTGAAATAACTACTTTGCTGTTTTTGGAAAAACCACTTTCAAAGGAATATTTTTATGTCGAATTGCGTTCACCTATCAAATTATGCTCGCAAGATAAAAAAGTTTATCCTTATCACGAGTGTTAATGAACACATATGATTGCAGTTCGTGAATACCTACAGTAGTTTCATCTGCAAAGATATATAGGTAGATACTTATTAGTGTTCATGACCTCGACTGATACTCATTGTTTATGTGCGGTCAAAGGCAACCGTTTATAAAACACGCGTCTCGTTGTCTTCACGTTGGCAGGTTATACACGCAATGATTTTTTTATTGAACAATGCATCAAAGCATAAATCATTACTTTGAAGTTGCATATTGACAATTACGTGTTGTGACGGCGACTGCCGCTGTTGTTAGCGGTACCGAACGGGCGAACCAACCTACCTACTAACCTACCTATATATACTTACTAAATACCTACCTACATATACTTACTAAATTTAGTAAATATATGTAGGTAGGTACGATATTAGGTACGATGGGTAATTACCCATTGTACCCAATATCGCTGCTAGAAGTACAATTCACAGATGCCTACTTGTATGTATTGTGCTATATGTACCTAATTTAACTTAAAATATTATGTTAGTGTCATACTGCTGCATTGGGGGAAACCTATAATGGTAGTTGTGCTTATGTGTAATAAATAAATAAACTCACATTGAACGTTTTTAAAGTGTCTTCGTCAAATTTTAACGACTTACCTAATGATAACTGCGACCGACTGCAGACTGTTATGATGTTGCAAGGGAACGTTTATGCTACAAGCGGACATCCATTCAAAGATTAGCGTAATATCTTGTTTGCGACATGCCGGTACAGAGCTCTGGGAGTTTCAGTTTTAGCTTGTACTTTGAACAACTAAATGCCGAATACACAACGCATGTGGCCGCTTATTTTGAGCGGGGTCACGCACATGAATAGCCGACAGAATTAGCGTTCATTTAACTCAATACATACTTATATATCGACGATCCCTACGTACACGATTCAAATTCGAGATGGTCCATACGTTCATACTGGATAAGATTTTCTTAATATTATGTATTTCATTACAGATACATACAAATGGTATATTTATTAATAATAATTTAAAATATCGTCTCGGAATCTTATGAATACATTTTTGAACTCTTCTTTAAAATGATCGCTATTCGATGCGAACGCTGTCTTGTCTGAGAGATTTATGTATTTTAATATACTATACATAAGTGTATTTTAGGATATTTCAGGTATAATTTTTAAAATAATAACAGAATAAGTAAGTGTTTTCATACAACTTAAACATTATCTCGTTATATCTCGCGCAAAAAGATACGTAGAGTATGAGAAACCTTAAATTTGTCTCTTGTGCTTTTTTATGTTATCGTCCTAAATAAAATATACATAAACTCTATTTTAACTTGTTGAAATTCATAAAACATTGTTTTTGTATATATATTTTTACAATTATAAAAAAAAAAAAACTATAATGTTTATATATTTTCCGCTTTAATAATTAATTATTAAAAGTGAAACCTTAAATTTGACTTGTCGCTTTATGCGAGGGGACCGTCGATTGTTACACCTATAGGTATTTTATAGTTCTTAAGTATCCTGTCTTAAATTTTTCCGTGATGTTTGGGTCTTTGTAGTTTGTGTAATTGCGAATAAATCTTTATAAGTGGGTGTATATTTTTCAAAAACAACGTGAATGGTTTATCGCTATAACATCTTATACGTATAAGTTAATCTATCATTTATTTTATTCTGATGATGGCAGCTAAGCTATTTTGCAATGGTAAAATTATTAGTTACTATAATTTAACTTCAATTTTTTTGCTTTTAATTGTATTCATTCCAATTGTAACAACTGACATATTCGATAGTTGAAGTTATCACAAAACATAACATATGTATAAACAATAAATACTTAAGTTATGTTTGACTTAAAATTTTAGATTTATAAATATTTCCCCGTTTGTCCGTTACATAAGTTTTTCCGTTGTCTAAATTAATTAGTAGGGACAAGTAAATATATACGGAGTATTTTTGGAAAATAAACATAATGTTAATCTTGGAAGTCGTTTACACGTCTTAATGATGACCACATGAAGTGCGATGTTAAAAATCGATCCGTTAAAAGGATGTTAGATGGTGGGTGTTACGTATTTAGACTTTCAGACTTATATCGATGTTAGAGGTTTACAGATACTAGAATATTGTCTTTTAGACATAGTTTATTTAAAAGTTTAGTTTTGTTTTACCTGTTTACGTGTTGTAAACTAGTAAAACTAAATATACTTATATGTTTGCTTTAAATATTAAAAAATCGGCCAGTTGCGAGTCGGACTCGCGCACGAAGGGTTAGAATCGAATATCTCAGAAACTACTAGACATAACTTTCTCAATTTTTTTACAGGTCTATAGAATCATAATATAATATTACATGCTAAATTTCATATGTTTATGTTGAGAGATAACAAAGTTATACGGAGAAAAACATATTAGTAAATATATA
>MOOZ01000773.1:287836-316336 GCA_002930495.1 Cecropterus lyciades
TAACACTATTTTCTTAATTTAAATTCATTTAAATTTATTTTCTATTTTTTAGTTCGGTTTTCTATAAAAAGCGTGTTTTTTAGTTTTTTTAAACTATTATTATTAGTCAGCGTGTGAAGATAGGTTGTCGACGTACATCGTACGGGCCAAGTGTGAGCTGTACGTAAACGACCTGTGAGCCACGCATCACTTATTTACGACTCTTAGATGACTAAATATGTATTCATATTTAAATCAAATTATTCTACCCGTCGACCTTCAAACAAACATTCCGGTCCAAAGGTAATTTAGTTTATATTTAAGATTTTATGCAGCCAAATGGTATAATTAATGTTGTTGGCAAAAAATATTTGTGTTGTTACTGCAAATGCATTTTTTGGTAGTTATGGAGTCGGCTGTCGGGAGATGCAGAAACACTAAATACTAAATAAAGTAATTATTTATTAAAGTTATTCTAAATTACAATTAAAGTGACTTATGTTCGAAATGTGAGAAAAAGTGATGGGAACATCGCAAGTCTTATCGGTTTTCAACGCGTTGCATTTCTCCGATTACTCTAGAGCCGTACTATGAACAGGGCCATACTGGAACAAGGTACATGTCTTTTTATATTTTTGTCATAGAGCTCTACCGATTTCGATAGAGTTTTTACGAAACATATTATATAGGTCGGTTTAAAAGTCTTATGTATTTATTAATATGAAAGTTCAAAGCATAAACATTGTGTGTATCTATACTAATATTATAAAGCTGAAGAGTTTGTTTGTTTGTTTGAACGCGCTAATCTCAGGAACTACTGGTCCGATTTGAAAAATTATTTCGGTGTTAGATAGCCCAATTATCGAGGAAGGCTATAGGCTATATATCATCGTCGAAACTTACGCGGGAGAATCCGCGGGGAGCAGCTAGTAAAATATATAAAAAAATGCAATGAGGCTTCAGTAGGTCCCTGTACACGTTGAATCATATTATGTGCCGATTAAACGACTTTTCACACCCTTTTGTACATATAGCATAAACGGTTAATGGAAGATCTTAAGATTAGTAAATAATGTGATCATTAGTAAGACTATAAACCTCGTTAGCCACACGTGGTTCATCACGTGGTTGCACGCTTCTTTGTGTAAATTATTTAGTACAACGAGTATAAAACAACGATACATTATCTTTATATACCTTTTTTGTATTCTGATGTCAGGTATTATTATTATTATTCTCTTCTTTCTTACTTTAGTTTAATTAAGAGAGCCAACACAATTTTGAATACAGATGGGTTGTAATATATTTAATAACTAGGATTTTGACGACCCGCGTAGCGGAGAGGTCACCATACCTATCTGACACGCAGTGGGTCCCGGGTTCGATCCCCGGCTAGACAGACATCTGAACGATGAGTTTAGATTTCTGTTCTAGGTCTGGGTGTTTGTGTATTCGTCTTTGTGTGTTCTTGGCACCCATGACACAGGAGAATCCTAATGTGTGTAGAAATCGTTAAAAAAAATAGGAATTCTAGGAAGAGTTAAAATTGATAGACATCAGAGTGCTCCCAGATTAATCACATATGGCGTCCCGCAGGGCTCGATATTAGGGCCACTGCTTTTTCTTATATGTATAAATAATGTAAACGATATTGGCCTAAAGGGAGACATCACGCTATACGCTGACGACACTAACTTATTCTACTCCGGAAACTCGATCACTTCGATTATGTCAGAAGCGTAATACGACTTGGACCTTATCAACGCCTGGCTACAAAATAATTTACTAACAATAAATATATCTAAAACAAACTATGCCATATTTACTGCTAAAAACAAAAAAATTGGAAAATACAATCCTTTATATATTCATTCTAGGCATGGTTTGAGATCAGCAATTAATGTGGAAACCACATATAAATAATATTAGATCTAAGATAATATCGCTATCACACATACAAAAAATATAAATTATAACTTACCAATATGATCCTTCCGCTTCCGACTCGTCGTCCGCTCCATGTTGGACGCGGCCTTTATATCACGCCACTACCAGTATTTCATATTACCCTCCTTGTTTTATAATATCGTGTACCAGCTTATTTTATAACTATTATTACGCTTTGTTGCTAAGATTTTTTATGTACAATAGTTTTAAGTTTCTCTGTAAGTGAATTGTAATTCTTAAGAGAAATAAAATCTTAAATCATAGTAACGTTCTTGTTCACAGCAAATACGGACGGAACGCCCGGCGCTATTGGCTTCGTTTCTAGAATCTTCCCCCGTATCTATCCAATCGCTATCATCAAGGTGGATCAGGAAACTGGCGAACCAATTCGAGACTCTAGAGGATTGTGTCAAGTAAGACCCTTTTTCGAATTCAATTGAAAATAATGTGTAAGATTGTGTTGTTTTTTTGCATTATGTTTAACGTATACTTATAATAATATAACAGTCATAATGATTATCATCACAGTATAAGAAAACAATAGAAACTAACCAATCGGCCAACTGCCGCTGTTGTAACTCCTCACATCTCAAAGTTATAGCTACGTCCATGCTTATGGTCCTTCGAATCGGATTATAAATTCAGATCTGATTTTGTGATATCACTTTTTCGTATTTTAAGACTAGAAATATAAAAATCATGACAGTTGGTAAAATATATATTTAATTGCATTACAGTTGGCGAAACCGGAGGAACCGGGCGTGTTCATAGGCAAGATATCGCCGAACAACCCCACGCGTGAGTACCTCGGATACGTCGACAAGGCAGCCTCTGAGAAGAAGATAGTTCGAGATGTCTTCACTCACGGGGACTCTGCGTTTATTTCGGGTAAATATTTCTGTGTTATTACACAACTTACCCGCTCAATAAAGTGTGTGTTATTTAAATATAATTCGCATGTGACATTAAAATGACCGCTGATTTCTTACCCGACTGCATCAGAAAGTGGGTAAAGTTTCTGAAGCGTTTGTATGTATTATTAAAACAAAAATCTCGATTGCTAAAATTTAGGAGAAAAATAATTACTACAATCATAAAATATATTAACATAGAAATTATAATATATTATGAGTTGCTCTGCACGGGGATAGACAGCTAGATATTTCTGTATTTTTATAAGGATGTATTAATTTCGACTCATATTATTATTTTTATTTTGACTTTTGATTTTCGCAGCATTCTGTAATGATTACCTGCTTTATTGCTTTTCATTATTTTGCCCTCAGAATATTCAAGTTATTCTCTACGAAGTATAGGATATTCAGTACTGTTTACAAACATGTATAAGGTTGCATCCAAATACGAACACTGCCTCATCGCATAGCTATTATTAAACAGAAATACCTGTTGCGTTTTTGCCTCTCCAGTCATGTATGTCTGTGTTATATCTGTCACATATTTTTATTTCTGTACTCAAGCAAGTTTTCAAAAAAAAAGGCTGTGCGCTCTATAAATACTTAACCACTACTATTCGTGGTCATTAATCCCGAATACCTGAATGCGGTTAGGTCAATGCTCTTACAATTTGTTCACTCTCACATGCATGAATATATATAAATTGAACATTAAAACACACAAGCTTATGACTTAAGCACATATATATTCACAGAGCAGATAATAGTGCATATTTATGTTAATTTATTAAATAATGACTTACGGAAGTTGCGATTTTTAGTGTAGATCTACGTTTTGTTGACACTTTATTAGTACAGTTCATAATAAATGGTCTACGGACATTCGTTATCAGGTTACAAATAAAGTCTAAGATGGTCTTTGTGTAACTGTATCACATCCACAGGACAGCAAACAAAATAACACATAATTTGATGGATTTAGATTTTTCTGTTCAGGTTTGAATACTGTCTTTGCATGTCAGTGATATCCAAGACACAAAATTTTATTATATATAAATAGGCTAAGACAAAACACTTGTATTTCGACCGATTTTCGTTTTATGTTTGTTTCAACCAATGGTCGAACTCAGCTTTACATCTTACACAAAAGCCTTTTACTGGGTCAATCCGATTTCGCGACCCAAAGCTTATCCGGTAAACAAAATTATCGAATACAATTATTATTTATATAAGACGTAACTTAGTCTTGTAAATATTTTTATTACACCTAATTGGTCGGGGGGCGGCCTACCCTCCTTTTGCCCAGAGGGTAGGCCGTCCCCCCGACCAGGTGGACTGATGACCTGAAGAAGACGTAGGGTAACCACTGGATTCAAGTGGCTCAGGACCGGCCTATGGTCATTAGGGGAGGCCTATGTCCAACAGCGGACTCTCAAAGACTGATAGATAAATAGACACCTATTTGTAACACCACACAAAATTACACACATCAAATGAAATAATAGTAATTACTTTTGATGGTGATTTTATTAACTTTTAATTTAATACTTTTCTTGACGTGTAGTTATATTGTGTGCAAATTATTATGCAAAATTGTGGTAATGTTAAGGAGTTGCCACTAACACTTTTCAATTAATTAATCTTTTAGTCCACCACTTTGGCCAAGTGCGGATTGGTAGACTTTACACAACTTTGAGAACTTTTTTAAGAACTCTTAGGATACGTGATGATACTAGAGATGTGCCGGATCGTTAAAATAATAGATCCGCGGATACGGCTACGAATACAGATCTTTGGTGTCTAGGTTCGCGGATACAGATCTCAACTTTCTTACAAATTTATTTACTTGATGCGTGTGTCCATGACACGACATGTTGCATTATTTTAAACGACCTGTGCCCATTATTAACGTTTTTCCCTATCGTTGCAATTGCACTGTCATTATACATATGTACTAATATATAATATAAAGGTATTTGATTTTTGCAATATAAATTAGCTAAATATGTGATATACATGAACAATATGGAATTTAATACAATTTTATTGCTATCTAGAAGGTGGTAGAACTCTTTGTGGTTCGACTCCGGCAGCACCACCACGGCTGTTATTAGGCATATTTCTGCTTAATAACATCAGTATTGTGTTCTGGTCTGAAGGGTATGGTAAGGGAGATATACTTTTCCGAGGCATTCCATCTTAGTCCTCAGGGGTAGCAACGCATCTGTGGCTAACCTTAAGTGAGAATTTGATCTTACCTAGGGTTGATTACAGATGTCCACGGGCGACAGTAGCCGCTTACCATCAGGTGGGCTGCAGGCTCGTTTGTTACTTCCATACTGTAAAAAAAAAGAAACCTAATCACCTATGTCATTTTTGAATTTTGTCTATATAATAAATTTATAAATAATATTAATTTAATGACAGGTATAAAAGATCTGTTTGAGATTCGCTTAAAAGGTAACGGACAATACAGATCTTTCTCATGCCTCGGGTATCCGCGCATACTGATATCCTACACATCACAGTAGACGATATCTACATAAGGTATCCTAACAATGTTTTCCTTCACCGGAAAAATCTTTAAATCAAAAATCGTGTATTGTACCTACATAAATATAAATCACAGGCGACATCCTGGTGGCGGACGAGCTGGGCTACCTGTACTTCCGCGACCGCACCGGCGACACGTTCCGCTGGCGCGGCGAGAACGTCAGCACCACCGAGGTCGAGGCGGCCGTGTCGCGGGTCGCCGATCATAGAGACGCTGTCGTTTACGGTGTCCTGGTATGTTATTTAACTTCTGGAATTTACACTTCATAACGAGCATTAATAGCCGAATGTTTGAAACTCGGCATCTCTATTAAAGGTCCGAGGTTCGAATCCCATCAATTCATTTGCTAATAAGATGTATGTAATGTATGTAATAAGATAATGTGTTAAAAATTGATTATCACTGTTTTACAGTGAAGAAACCATCGGGGAAGAAACCTACACACGTGTGAATTCTGAACCTGAGAATTAAAAAAATAAGTTAATAAAACTCCACCAATTCACACTTAGCCAGCGTGGTAGGCTATGGCCTGAAACCATCTCAATAAGACAGAAGATGCTCGCCCAGTAGTAGGACGATAATGAGTTGACGACGACACTTATTTCGAATAGAGTCTACCTTTTAAGGTCCACTACTGGACATAGGGTTCACCTATTGAAGGCTTAAGCCAAATGAAACTGTGTCCGACAAACGTGTTTGTGTCCGTTTAGGTGTTGATGATATGAGATATTGAAGACGCTGCTGCCTATCTCTTGGATTTAATTCTTTAGTTCAAATTTACCCAACTATGAGTACATTAAAATAATGTGGAGTATGCTGATTTCAGTAGTGAATACAGAAATGAGCATGCAGTCCATTTGTTGGTGAGTAGTTACTTTCAGGTGTCCAATTTGATAAGTTTTAAAATTGGCCACCTATACCCAGCAATCCGTGTCAATGATGGGACATTGTAAAGTGTTGCTGTTGTATTGTACAAATTTAAATATCATATGACGCCATTAGTGCGTGGAATACAAAAAGTATTGTCTTCTTTCTTTTGTCTCCTCCGTCAATGTCTTAATGTCTTGTGAACAAATAAATAATATGGTCTGGTGCAAAGCTTGTTTCTTTATTTCTTTAATAATTTAATACTATAAAATAAATACTCCACGTTTTAAACTATTTCAACAGTTACAAAAAGTTTTCTCTTCCGAGTGGCCAAATTTGGGTGGGTAATTTTTAAAATTGGCTACCCGGGTCCAGTTTTAAGACATAGATACTGAATTAACATTGTGTTCCAGGTGGCGAACACAGAGGGCCGTGCAGGCATGTGCGGCGTCGTGGACGCGGACGGTACGTTGGACTTGGAGAAGCTGGCGGCCGGGCTCGCGAGGGACCTGCCCGCGTACGCGCGGCCCGTCTTCCTCCGCGTCATGCCGAGCGTCGACATGACAGGTACACTTATGGAGCTGGCTTTATGAATCGTTACGAAAAGTGATTTTATTTATTTATAGACGGAAATTGGAATTAATAATAATAATATACCCACGCTAGATCGTCCGAGTGCTACATTTACCGAGTATTGTTTGGTTTTATTTTTATCAAACCGACTACTCTGCCGAATAAATCAGTCGTGACAGGAAAACGAGTTTGCGAATTACAAATGTGCTCAGAAATGAGTTAACTATTATTAAAAATTTTGTTTTTATTTTGCATGAAATATTAATTTTACAATCTCAATTCATTTTTAATATTATCTTTTGATGAAATTCTCTGTTAATTACTCGGCCCAGTTAAATCGAGCTACTCGGCCGAGTACGAGTACTGAAAAAAGATCGAGTTTACAGAGTACCAAGTAATATACGAGCACTCGGCACAGCAATAGAGCCAAAGGCGGAATTCCGTTACAACCCTAAAAAAGTAACAATTAAAATTTAAATAATTATAACATTTGACACTTGTTTTTTCATAAAAACAAATGTTAATTACTATATTTATACTTAATGTTTTCTAAAAAAGGATCGTTTCATTTCAGGTACATTCAAAATGAAGAAGGTTGATTTACAAAAGGAAGGCTTCGACCCCAGTTTAGTGAAAAACGATAAAATATATTACTTGGACTTGAAACAAGGTCGGTATCTACCTTTGGGTCCTGACGAGTATGAAAAAATTAATAACGGACAGATAAGGTTGTGATTTGAAATTGTAAATTGAGTCTCAATACTCGAATTCGTGTCTAAGAGACTAAGATTTAGTAAATACATAGCATGTGCAGTATCCATCTATTCAGTTGACTTACCGGGAAAAATGGATTCAGCGCCATCTATGTCCAGTACAGGACATTATTATGGTACTGGTATGATGGTAGTGATGGTGAATGGTATAAGACCTAAATAAGCCTTTTCATTCCAATATAAATCCCGATGTGTCAAATTGTTGCATGTATACTGCAAGTACTTGTTTTGTTACTCTGGGCCAGTGTTTTTCAAATTCGGTCGCGACCCTCAGTGGACTCGACATACCTCATTAAAAAAATAAACTATCAATTAAAAAAAATATACTACCACAGTTTCTTTAACATTAAAGTTTGATATATTTTTAGATACTAACTTATGCGGTTAATCAGCCAAAATAATTATGAAATAAATAATAAGTTTCTATAGATATCATATGTTCTACGATTTATAACATAAAATAAAATATAAATTACAAACAGCGAACGGTAGGGATTGAAAATATTTTCTTACGCTAAGGGGGTCGCGAAATATTTTTCATGAAAAAGAAAAACACTGATCTAGACCACCATTACTATTAACAGCTTCTTAATAAATTCTTAACTATTTTCGATACAACTGCAGAAATAAATTAAGAATTAGTCTTATATAAAAAAATGTTTTAACATGATTGTTGTATGTGTATAAAACTTTTTTGTGGAACTATTCCCAACATATCTGTTAACACCTCAATAGTTATATTTTAATTATATTCGAACTATTTACTTTATTTTACTCATTTGTCTCTACCTTCTCGAAATATTATGTTATTAAAGTATTTTACGTAACAATATTTTTTGTGTAGAAGAAATTTAAATTTTATTTTTCCTAATTGTATGGCGATTGAAGCCTAAAAACTTGAGTATCGATGCCTTCGAACTTGGCTACCTATCTGTACTCGGTATTGTCTGAGAAACAATGTTTCAGGTGATGTTAGTAATCTCAAAATCTACATTTACTGTATGTCAATAATCTATGTATTATATGGTATAAGCAAAACTCCAAACTCAATGTTATAAAATATAATAAAAACAATTCGGAGGTATATAAACTTTATTTACATAGAAATAAAGGTTACCAACAAATTTTCCAATGTTGGACGTGAATCTCTACTCACAACTGGCCAAGCCCAGAGCTTGTTCAGTTGCAGATAAATTACTTAAAATTAAAGTGCGAATAATAATTTAGCATTTCACATATGCGACCGAGTCAGAAGGGACATAGGTTTCTAACATATCAAATTAATTGCCTTCGTAACAAATAGACTTCGGGTCTAGTGTGCACCTAAAAAATAAATCTCATAAGATAATGAAGAAATCGTCTTAATATACGTTTAGCAACATTAGCAAGTCGTTTTATTGTACATATATGTTATATCAATTATAACATTTTATTTGAATTAAATTATTAAAAATTATGTTTGAGTTGTTTATCATATATATTTTGAATTTATGATTATTTTTTATTATTTTATTACCCAAAATGGCGTTATGAGATCCGGTTGCTATGCTAACTGCTTTTGTGGCACGTTTATCATTTTGTGATAGTCTTATTTTACGGGTTTTTGAACGCACACCCGAAATCTATTCTTAAGTAGGTATAATGATCATACTATATAATTATCAACGTAAATGAATGTGAATACTATGTCGAATAGTACTTAATGATCTGACAAGAACGGATTTATAAAGGTTTGGTATGTATATTCATATGTAATATGTAAGATCTGTTGTTTCTTTTTGTTATGTAAAGATTAGATAATAATACGAGATAATAATTAATTTCTATTTTTTGTAATGTAGGCGTCTTAAGACTATGTATACTATCTTAATATTGGGTATAGTTATTATTAATAAATAGGTTGCCTGCAGCGGCATTTAGAAATTATTTTATTAAAAGAAAAAATAATAAGGCAGCGAAAGATACATACACAAGGCATTCTGAGTAATAAATACTATTTACGAAGTAGTTTCGACGAATATGCGGCCGATGTCAAGTTGAAAATAATCCTACTTGGTTTATATGCACTCTGGCCAGATTATGTAACGAAACAATTATTGATTTATCCGCCCAATTGTCGTTAATTGAAACAATATTTTTTTTGCACATTTTTTTCGTTTATTCATGTATGTAATTCGGATTTATCTAGACTAATTACGATGCAAATAATATGTAATACTGATCGTCCTTCAATTTAGTGACAATATATTATGTATTAATTATTTTAACTTGCCGCATTGTTAATTTTATATTTATTTTGACTAAACAAGTCATTCCAGTCTCAACTGTTAAGACTGACCAGAATGTTTTTATTTTCTGTACATATTATACTCATAAGCTTTTTAAGGTATTGGGTAATGGTGCAAAATGCCTTTTTGATACATTAAATGTATATTTTGAATACAGAAAATTTGTTTTATTTTAGTACCATAAATAACGCGTTTTTCGTATTTTTTCAGCAAGTCTACACTTTAACATTAAATTACCCACATTTGATGTTTTAAATATATAAAATTATAATAATAATACTACCATTGGGTTTAAAGTAAGTATTATTTAGCTCTTATCATGGTATCATTAAAAGTTTTATTGTGTATTACGTTTGAGATGTTATTTCAATTAAAATTTATTGATATTACTTTATAAAATTATGCGACTGTAATTAAGAAGATGCGGTGTGATAGTTTCAATTTGAGCACACCATATAGGTTATCATTAATAGGCTGGTACAGCTGTTTTTGTATGTACACTGGTTTTAAAATATCTAAATAATATGTTTCTCTGTGGGTACATATATATCTCAGCTGTAAAAGGGTTTAGAAAAAACTACCAAAAATATACTTGCAATATAGTAAGCATAAATTATAATTAATTATACCTAGAGCTTTTACAAGCTGTGAAAGTTTCCTTATTTACATCTTTAACCTTTTTGGTGGCGCTTTATACAGTCACACAAAAGCGTTTTACAAATCATCACCCGAAACGAACAAGAAAAAACTCTTTCAAATTTCGATAAATAATCTTCTAAAATGAAACGTCACTGAATTGGAACGCCAAAAATAAAGTCTGTACCGTCGTACCTTTTTTATAAACGTTTATTGTTAAAAGTTTACATGTGTTACATGGCGGTTATTTTTTTGTGAACCGGGCGATCCATTCGGGGATCAGCTGTTCGCGCATGTGCATCTGCCGGGGCCGCCATCGACGCCGCGCGGCCGCTCCACGCACGTCCTTCGCGCATTTATAGAAAAGCGTGCGGAGTCGTCGGTCGCGTCGTTCCGTGCGACGTCCGCGTATTCGGCCAAACGTTCTGTGACCGGTTGATAGCTGTCGAGGTGTGCTCCACTGGGCCGGCCGCCAACATGGACGCGATCCTGGCAGCGCTCGTGGCTCTAATGGCATTAGCCGCCGCGATGGCCGCCGTGCTGAGCACGCTCTCGAAAGCGGCGATTTTCGCCCTATTCGCGATCGCGCCATGTATCTACCGATACAGGAAGTGTATTTATGTGATCATCAAAACATTGCCCAGGGATACCTTGTGAGTATCTTCCTAAAATCCTTACTAGTTGATATAATTGGTGACATAAAGATTCAGTTTTTTCATAATCATAATATACTTCATTTATAACCAAACGTATGAAATGATTGAACACACCTAACATCGAAATCTTTCCCTTGCCTTGGCGGCCAATATGAACCGTGTATAAAGTCAAAGAAGTTAAATAAATGCGATTAAAGCGACATCGACGAAGCCAGGTAAATTTATAAACAATACAACAGAACCATCAGTGTTACCTAACTAAAGATGTACAGTCAGCAACATTAGCTAAATGGCCGTTTAACTTCGGTTAAAAGGTTCGTCTATTTGCGCCAGACAAACAATAGCGAGTTGCCGAGTGTACAGTTATAACTGGAAGTATTAAATAAAATAGCAATTAACGTTTCCACCGTATTCCAACACTTCCTTTAAACATTACATTAATATTTATGGTGAAATGTATGATCCGCAGTGTCATCAGCGGACAACGAATTAAGAGGCCTTTGTTTGTGCCTCGGTATTTTAATTCGCAACGTTCCATGCATATTAAATTATTAAGTCTTCTACGGAACTGTTCATTGCTTTCCTGTTTTTTTTGTTTATACAAATAGACACTCTGGATCATAAAACAGTGTTGAATTAAGTATCATAAATATTGTCCTTTTGACTCGGACATAAACTGAATAAATCTAATCTCCTTTAACTTTCTTATATACAAATCACAGGTAAATGAGCGGATTGCAAATTATTTTATCAATATTTAGAATAGAAACTGTAATGTGACATTCATGAAAAGTCGATAATTGTGCTGTATGAACATTAACACAATTTAATACAATGTATAGAGTTATTTACTACTTTATAATATTACTTTATTATATTGTAATTACTTTATAATAACGTATACAATATTGTTATGTCTACTTATCCCGATATCTTCATATACATACCTATCTTTAAATAGATTAGTCTATAATAAAATATAAATTATTCTTGTTTGAAATGTGTTGATCGATGGAAGTCAAACAACACAGAACCTGGCGTAAGCAGGTAGAAAAGACAGTGTACCGAATCGAAATAACGGTCGTCCCTCGCTTTTTACACCTATTAATTATATTCACTCGTACTTTACTTCAAAACAGGTGAACAACCGTATTATACATACATTGGAATGTATTATTTATAGAATAATTTGATCTATTTTGATAATAGATTTAAATAGCCAGACAAAATCTATGCAAAATTAATTCATCATAATAAAAGTATAAGGCCCTTATATCAGCTTGGGACCCGACCAAAGTTACTTGTTTGACTGTTTTGGGCGTAATCAATTCTTCAACTTTGCTCACTTTGAAAAATTGAGCAGACTCCAGTCCACTGCGCCCGAGACGATCGCTAGATAAGGAAAATGAATATTATGGTAAAAAAAACTCGGTACTTACGATCATGAGTTAGTGCACGCGTGACGACTTGGTCACCCGGTGGTTTATAGACAGATACAAGCGAAAAAGATTACTTAAGTTAATTTTGATCTTTCGTGAAACGACAGGTTTGTCATTCAAAACCCACAAATACCAACATTTACTATAAACAGCATTAAAGTCGTGTAGAATTTAACCCCATTACTTAGTTCACGCCGGCTCCTCTTCTACCTTTAATCTTTTGGGTAATAAGAGACAGGCGGTTGAAATTTGTATGCGAATTCTATTAGCCAAGTGTGAGTTGAAGTTGCGCTAAGAATTTCAAAGTAACTGTATAAAAAGCATAAGATGATAATCAATGTAGGCCAACGTAGTTTACCTCCTCACTTTAATTTTATTATTAAAGAAAACCATCAGATGAAAAACTGGCAGTTACTTATCTTTTGAAAAGTAGGTAAAATCTTTTATATTTGATCTTTGAAGTGACAAGGTTTTGTTATCGTGTTATCTCAATATTGTATCTAAGAAATACCTAGTGTTATCATAGTTTAAACTGTGGTACAGAACGCTGGTTGCGTGAAATACGTCTACCTAGACAAAAACCATATGGATAGCATGGTATTATCTATAATTCTAATTCATAAAATCCTCACGTGAGGACTGAGATTCCTGATTGAATATTCATTATCAGATAAGTTCTACAACCGTAGTAAGACGGGTAGGTTACCTTTTTAGTCATAACAGTACATGTCTATATCTAGTACATGTTCCTCACAGCGGGATCTTAAACTATAATTACAATAAAATCACTTCTGCAAAACAATCAGTTTGATTGCTCCCTGGTTGCTTGTTTAATTCACTCATGAGTATCTATATAAGCCGACGCATCAATTGTTATTCAGTTTGTCTTATAATCGTTTTAAACAAAGGGTATAAATACATCAGAATGCCATCACAAAGTTAAATGAACTCACTACGTCCTAAATAATAAACAGTTAGTGGGAGAGACATAGAATCTTCTTACTCTTTTGGACATCCGTCATTTCCTTTTTTGACTAGTTAAAAGTCCAGAGGCTAATCTAAAAGGATGTAAGTCGCTAAGTGTCTATGTAAATCCCTATCTATCTAAGGATTCATGTTTGCGTGAGTTTGTTAAGCTCTCTATACAGTTAGGGTTTTTATCGGTCGATATTACGAACTCCTCGGCGCACAATAGGAAAAAATCCTTGAATACATAATTTTGTGAATTTATTTACCCTATTCCTGTTGAAATTTTGTGTCTCTTCACAAATAGCAAAATATTGCTTATATTACTTTAACAGTGTTGCGTAAGTTACGTTGTGTTGTTTACAACTGTGGTTCTTTGGGTTTCCATAAGATTAGGTATTAGTTTTTTATCGCTTTTTTTGCCATGCATACTTAAAAAATGGTCTTTTATGTATAATTGATGTATGCCCATTATTTAATAAATATGTCTGAGTCCCGAGAATTGCCGAACACAAACAGATGGGTTTTGATGACCCGCATGGCACACCGGTTACGTAGTGCAGGCTCGGGGTTCGATCCCTGAAAAGGCAGATATACAAAAGGGTTTATGATTAGGTATAGGAAGAAAGTTATGAGTAGATATTGGATTGGATTTTTTTTATATATTCGAACAATATTATTTTTTATTTTATATTTTTTGTCATTTTAGTAAAGGAAGAACTGCCACTCTTATTTCTCTAGTTAACTATAGTCTAATAAGCCGCACTTTGCTTAATGAAATAATGACTTATGCTCCTAACATGACCCCTGAACCAAACTGCGGGGCTGAAAGGTAAGAAGTAGAAGTTTAGGTTGTTGTTACATATTACCAGAACGTGGAATGGAAGATAGCTGGATACTCGCCCAACCATTGTCAAGCACTAGACTAGCTGTACGATAGTAATAACATTAACTGTAAAGAAATTGAGGTTACTAAATATTTTAGTGCACCGCCATAATAAACGTGGTACTAAAAATATTATTTCATAATATTACATTTGAAAATATATTATTTATTATTATACTATTTACAACAAGATAAATAATCGTAAATTGCCCGTCTATTATACTTATTTTCACATACTTTCAAAGACAAGGAGATAAGTGATATATGTTATTATTTAATAAAATTTAAAGAGTTACTATAATGTTTTGAAAAAATATATAGTACATTTTCTAAAGCAGGTGTGAAATATTTGCAACTCTATAAATTATAAATCTACAAATGAACATGCGAATCTTCTTTTTTGCTCTCTCCAGGAACAAGCGACTTGTTGATTTGTTGTCTGTTGTCTGTTGAGTTGTTTTGTCAAAAAATTATAAGCAAGATAGTTTCTTTTCACCTACCACTCTGATTATGTAGTACCTGGCCCCTTCACTGGCTTTTTATTGGGAGGAGTCCCAATAAAAAGAAGTTACTTCATGCTATCACCATCGTTCAGTAACTTTTTGATTTGCAAATTTTCCTATAAATTATTTTTGATCGGGGTTTAATCTTCGTGAAAAAATACTCGAAAAGTTTCTTAAAACCTCAATCATGCACGAAGTACCTACTTCAGATAGCTGAAGAGTATTAAGTTTTTTCAGAGGCGAAAAGACTAACTCTTATTTTTCAATGACAAAGATTTTGAAGGTGCAAATGAAGTACTTACCTAGCTATCCAAAATATTCGATTGAAGTTGCATCATTAATCGTAGTAGTGGAGAAGATTTCTGGAGATTAAAATTACGCAACGGATTATCTACTCAAGATAAAGAGCTCTCAAAGAAGTGTTCAGGAGTAATCGTAAAATTGGCGATATTCCCAGTTCATGGGAAAAATGTAAGTTTCTAGGTCATCTTACATGTATTGCCGAATTTTAACGATGTGGCATTGAAATAAATATCTTCTTAGGTAGTAGGTATGAGTGTTTGTTTCTCTTGTGACTGATCAGTTTATTGTCCTGATTGTATTTATTTTCTTTGGAGTACTGTAGTATTACTCGTTACTATACTTCACTAAAACTAACATGCTTATGCCATTCAAAGTCCATCACGTTTGCTAGCAAAAGAGCGAGTTATATTTAACTTCATAGACTTTCCTGAACTTCGAAACTGAAGTTGTTGTGAACTAAACACGGGACCAGCTTTGAAATTGAGAAGTACTTGTTTCGTAACATCGTCATTTTGGAGCGTGTGGCTGACGGCTTTGTCGTGAGGCGAACGCACGTTTCATGTTAATATTTCACCCGTATAATTGCACATTTTAAATAAACTGTCATTATAAGACTACGATCTATAGAAGGACATAGAAAGCACCTAGGTACTAATAAAAATAACCTGGTGATATTTCAACGTTTTTTATTTATTTATTCTCACCATTTTAACAGTAAACTCTTTGCATAAAAAATAAAACACGTTCTGGTGGTGAAGTTTCACGAAACTTGTGAATGGGAACTTAAATCAGTTGCTTTAATAAATATAAAAACGTACTTCAAGTGTGTTTTTTATTTATTCCAGGGTTCTGGCACTAAATGTACTTATACTTTTAGTAATTGATATGTGTATCAACACTAACTTATAAACTCAACTTGTACATAAAATATTAATCCAATATCCTTAATTTTCATCCTTAGGAGTTGCATTGACGAATGTATGAATTCTTCCCATTAAAATAACCCTGTCACTAGGCAGACCTAGCTAATTGATAAATGAAAATATTAAATTACGGTTTGGAATCAGAAGGATGTAAATATATCTTCGTCCGTCAAGCGACTAGCAGGTTGATAGATGGAGAACTCCAACACTTTAAACATACAGAAACATAAGATTTAGGTACACGATGATTTACTACATTTTTTAAGAAGTGAAGTAATATTTTTAATTCGATTTTTACGTTGTATTTAGATCGAATATTAATTAGATCGTTGCGTGTGTTGGTTACTGTACTATACACCTTGGCCGCCGACTGCGGCCGACCTAGACCCATTGTCATACTTTGGCGCCGCGCGTACACCCAATCGATACTCCCCAACTTAATTACACTCAAACAGCTAGTCGCCATGTTAATATTTGAATAATGTTTAACTTCCTTAATCTTTTTATTAAACGTCTCCTGGTTAATATTAAGAGTTTGAATTAACTCATTAACCTATCCGATGATCTGTAATACAAAACTCGTTGCGTTGTGTAACTGCACCTCATCCTCATTGCTATTATTTTTTAGTAGTGTTTTAGCTAAGTATTCAAATTAGCGTTAGCGTTTTGTATCGTAATATTTAGAATTTTAAGAAGGGGAATAAAGCCTGTAATATTTAAACGTTGATATTAAGTGTTTATGAAATGAATGTGAATAAGAAAAGTGTTTTGTATGCGATTCATGTCAGAGCATACATTAAATATCCAGCTGTCCATGATAGTTTTCTTTGGTGCACAATGCCGCATTTATTCACTGCTTTGTTATTTGTTTTTCATACTCTTCATTTAATTTTTATACCTGCACTTGTTAAGTCATCGAACAAGCAAATATAATTATTATCAGTAAATTTATAAGTAATTATTTCAAAGATCCTTTTGTTTTATTAAATTCGATACCATAGAATAGTCTATTTACATATAACCATATTTTTGAACCGCAATTCACCTTTTTTGGAGGTAGCCCGATAGTCCCAGCCACTTACAGTGGCAAATGTTGTTTACCACAATCCATTTTTCTTATATTTTACCTATTATCATAATTATATCATAATTATATTAGGGAAAGTTTGCACCGACATGTTCCTCTTAACATCTTAGAACTACCATACGTAATCTATCCCCAAAAGATGGAGTATCTTTTAAATATTTCTTGTCGCAGAAGTTGTTCCCTGAATTGTTCTCTTAATTTTATCGCCTTATTAATTTAACCGAATCTGTTTATCTTTTCGAATTAACGCTTGCTTTTGATTACAGTCTTTGTTTATTACAACGCACGTCATGACTATCCGAGACCTTGCGCCACAAACTATTTATACCCACTCCGGTTTCGAACCTGAAAACCGCCTAACCAAGCGAGATCAACGACTGCATGATTCATACCGTAGCCGGTAGAACAATTTACAAAGATATTTTTATCATAATAACAAGTGGACAACATGGAGTGTCTATTTATTTCATTTAGACTACTGACGTGCCACTGACGCTAAGGTATTTTTTTACAAAATCGCGTAACTATACTAATTAGCAGAACTATATGCCATGGAATTTTCACGTAATCACAATTTCCCGTAGAATTGGTTGTTACGCGCGCTAATATTTAGTACGATGGGAAATCGCCACCTGATCATATATTTAGCGTAGCAGTGCGTATCTACTTGTTTGATTTACCGAGTTTATTGTTGGCTTGACATTGATATAAATATGTATGATCTATCGTCACCGTGTAAGAAAAGTATTTCAATGCCCTTATAACAGAGTAAATTTTCGTTACATCGAATTGAATACATTTAGGTATACTTATATCAACTAATATCGCTATATCTGTAGTAAACACGTCTCCAGACAATGATAGTTTCTTGACCTGAGCTAGGCTGATCATGTTCGTCTTATTAACATTGTCCCTACCTACTCGGATGCTTGCAGATGCCGACAGTTATTTTTGACTTGAACTTTACTCGGTACGTACGAACTTTACGTTAGCGATGTTAGAACGTGCGGTGTAGCGGTCTTCTAGTAAATAAACAAAATCAATATGGATTAGATAAACAGTTGATAGATACATAGTTAGAAGTGCCCGCTTGTGATTATTCCTTAAATAACTAATAATAATGTTATCTTTTTAGTTTTAGATGATATTAGGGTGATATGTACTTTATTATAATCCTTCGACTAGGCCGAGGGTGCTTGTGCGAGACGGAGTCACAATGAAATCTTCATTCTGACTCGATCTCTATCGAGTCCTACCTTCTACGTATAGTATGAGGTCCATTACAGAATTGTGCCAGCTACGACTACGTAGGGCTACTAGCAGTCAGCGTTGGAATTACTTGCCATCAAATAGTGTAACCATTTCAAACGGTTCGGATCTGTTATAGAAAGATTATCTAATTTAGAAAAGTTATTAATTTACAAATTGTTGAAGGCAATTTGATAAGACGTCTAATATTATGATCTTCGGTATTGAAGTTATCCATTTTATAAATACTAGTTGCACTTCGCAGCGGTCGAGATTCGACCGTAATTAAACAAATAAAAACTAAACTTTTATGTACCTACATACTACAAAGTTTTTAAATGTATTTTTCGTCGGTACATTAATTTTAATGTTATTTAAAAAAATTGCCATAATAGGGAAATTGAGGTTTAATTAACCACGCTGAATTTAAAACCAGTGACGCATTTTTGACAGACTTCCGACATTGTAAACATTATCTATATGTTTTACATCGTCAGTAACGTAAAATTATGTTTCTGCACTCCTTATCCACATTAACTATCCAAATCTCACACTCCTCTGTTCGCGCAGTACGTACCTATTTGTAAAAAGGATCGGAAGTTTTGGCTTCACGATACAGATCTATTAGGTACATTATAATTCTACAAGTCCTACAAGGACCTTCTAATCTTATCGGCACTGAGGTTACTGAGTTATTGAATGACGAAGTTCTTACATTTAACATTTTATATTAATTATGCTTTGGGCATTTACAGATCAACTACCATTTGTAAACATAGAACACCGTTCGTATGTTGAGGAATCTTACGATCTGTCGTCGGAATTCTTTGAATTTTTTTAAAGATTGACCGCCGTTTATGTTTTTTGATTTGATTTGATGTGATATATTTTCTCAGTGGAAAACACCGATCGTAAAAACGTGAGAAACATGTATATAGAGTTCCCGTTAGACGCTCAATCGATTGAGTGCGTATTCCAAAGAGTGTTGAATCTTTATAGCCTTTCCTAATGGTGTTATTGCGTAGTCTAGACTATGAGCAGTAGGGCATAGTGCCGCGTGCCGACGTTATTAAATTAAACTATAGGATTACTTACGTCACTGCGTACATACACGTGATTCTTGCACCACTTACGACTACTACATCTATCTTTTATTTCTAAATTTTTACTTTTTATCAATTACGATGCTTGCTGCTTCAAGCAGGCACGTATGCACCTTACTCGATCGTAGGTTGCCACTGTCCATGGGAGGCAGAGGCATCCGTAATTAACTTTTTTTTATATTATGGAAGTAGCAAACGAGCATGCAGCCCACCTGATGGTAAGTGGCTACTGCCGCCCATGGACATGTGTAATCAACCCTCAGTAAGATCAAAGTCTCACCTATGGTTAGCCACAGATGCGTTGCTACCCCTAAGGACTAAGATGGAATGCCTTGGAAAACTATGTCTCCCTTACCACTCCCTTCAGACCAGAACACAGCAGCGCAAAATACTGCTGTTATTAGGCAGTAATAGATGTGGCGGTGGTGCTTCCGGAGTCAAACCACGAAGAGTTCTAACACCTTTAAAACTCCACATAGAACAGAGGATCAACCTGAAATCAATTACAGATGCGTTGCCATTTCTGAGGATTAAGATTCACCTCGTATGTAGGTAAGTCGGCGTCCACACCCTTCCAATGAAAAGCACGAGCTGATTCATGTTAGACTTGTGTGACGATGGTACCTCCCCGGTCGAAATGTGCTGGTTCTATCACCTTACAAACTGATTTGAAATCTCACACTATATAAGGTAAAGACAAGATACCTTGTATTGTCGCATTGCTACAGCCCACAACCCACATAATCACAAATCGATAGAAGGCAGTTCAATGTTAATGGACATATGATATTTTTCACTCGTGAATACGTAATAAGGGAAGTAGCGCTTGTGCGCAATTTTCTTGATTGTGGGAAACTTTTATTCATGTCATAGATAGGCACAGCAGACGGCTGTTGTATAACTTAAATCATATCAATCACTCATATCAATGTTATAATGAAATTATGAATAACAATGTGATTCTTATTATACAGTTGCTCTATAGTACTATAGAAGTGATTATGAATAATAGATTTTAGAGATTGTATGAATATAATACATATTACAAATATGAGAATACACTAAAGGTCAAAACTATATGAGAATGGTCAAGTAGAAGAAACCAGAACACAAATAAAAAATATAATTTAATTTAATCTGTAAGAATAATGCACAATAATTTATGAACTGTGCACAGCACTTAAAAGGTACATTAATTCGGATTAATTACTATATAAGAATGATATTAAATAATTTTGCATGAATCAAAGTCCAAATCGGATTATTCCGTAGGTACGTATTATATTTGCTTAATATTTTGTTGATAAGTATATTATAGTTAATCTATACATATGCCGCCTTCGTACTAACTTACATAAAAATTACAAAAAATGTAAATGAATATTAGCAGCCCATATCCTATTTCGCATATACAAAGCTTGAGCTATTATACAAGTTACGAAGTAATATGGTTAGTGTAATTCAGAAAGGGGTAGTAGCGCCGACAACTGTTTTTTTAACGCATTTTCGTTTCATCGAGTTTCAATTCACACCGACTCTAAAGAAGTTTCATTTCAAAATATATACCTTTCATTGAAAGTAATTGAAAAAAAAAAGAATTAGATGGCTTTCATTTCCAAATATTTTATTCACTCGTATACTTGATTTAAGGACTGCGAACGACTTTCCGTTCGATTCATTCAAACATTTTTTTCACTGTTTTGACTTCTTGTTCGAAGCGCCTTTTTTACTATCAGGGACAGTACGGCAATTCTTGAATTCTACGCCTCACAACGGTGAGCTTATTGTATAAAATTGTAAATCTTTGCAGATTCCTGTACCGCTATGCGTGCGCGATGATTCGCTCGAAGCGCTGGGGACGGCAGAACGCGACCGTCGCCCAGCTGTTCACGCAGCGAGCCCTGAAAAACCCCAACGCACCCTGCTTCATCGTCGTCGGGGATCGCACATGGACCTTCAGGGAGGTGCGACAATAGTATTGATTTTTTATTTCACCGATACTGATTTTCTGGGCGTGGCGGTTACGCTGAAGCACTTGATTTGTTTTATAACAGAAGTTTTCACTCCGGAGTGTTCTGATGTGTGAAGTAAACTACTACTAAGTTACTAACATGAGACTAATTTAGACATTAACACTAGCATCGTATCTGTCGTTGTCAGGTAAGATGGGTAGATAAGATTTATAGTTGAGGACTCCTGGTAACTATCTATATTAGCACTATATTTGTGAAGTGTATATAGCCATATACATATGTTTCATATAGTTTTAAAAAAGATGCTGGAATCTAATGATATGGAATCTAATGACCAAGTGATACACCTGTAACCGATATGGTATAGGTACGTCTCCAATCCTAACTGCGGATTGCAGACGTTTACGTCTCCTTTCCGTCAGGTGCATAATAAAAATAAGACATTCTATTCTCTTCCTATACAGATGGCGGAAAGATCAAACCAGGTGTCTAGGGTGATGCAGGAACATGTTGACTTGCAACATGGCGACGTGGTGTGCGTGTTCATGCCCAACTGCGCGGAATACGTGTGGACATGGCTGGGCATGGCGAAGGTGGGGGCGGTGTCCGCGCTCATCAACAGCAACCTTCGCCACAAACCGCTGCTCCACTGCATCCAGGTCGCGAAAGCGAAGGCTATTGTGTTCTCGGAGTCTTTGGCTGGTGGTAAGTTTTTTTTATAAGTTTTCAGTACCAAGCGAGTACGCAATCCAGCTGTTGGTAAGTGGAACGGTTATCCCGCACATGAATATCTGTAATCAACTTCATATAGAATAGGCCTTCAATTTGATGTCAATCAGATGCGTTGCTACTCCTGAGGATTAAGATGGTTGCCTCATTTATAAGTGACACCACATCTTTCCTGCCATGAAAACGCAATAAGAGCTTCACGCTAGAAATAGGTACCAAACTCAGGTGGTACCTCTCCGGTGGAACCATATGCGTTCTACCTGGTATAATATATTATGTATATCGACGAAAAATAACGTAAACACTGTAACGTTATGTTTAAAAAATATACATTTTTCTCAAATCCCGAGAATTTTTCATCTCTAGTGAACGTTTATCGTTATGTGTGTTACACCGTTTATACTTTTCTACGTCGACATGTATTTTTACATTATATATTCTCTGATCGGTGTATATTCCTAGTTATCTTAACTTCAGTTAAGCTGCAGTGCGGTAAAACAGGCGGAGGGTGTTATTTCGGACTATATACATATACGTAGGTAGACACTGTGCAGAATCTATGAAAAACACTCCGTGGTTCGTGAATATTGCCGCCACCACTCCTATTGGCTTATGACAGCTTACTACAATTGGCCTGCTTCGAGTGTTCTATTTTTCGTTTCAAATTTTTTTGTAAGATATTTTTTTTTTAATTTTATTTAAAGGTAATTTACGAATTATTAAAATATGGCAGTAATAATGTATGTTTTTATAAGCAAACACTTCTCTGTTTTTATTTTAATTTAACTTAAAACAATTTTGAATTTTAATGCCTACTTTAAGATTATAAGGTTATAATTAGTTTTAATTATATCTTCCAAAAATATAATGAAACTTTGAAGGTCAGTATAATATATCTTGAACACTTGAAAAAGAAGACAATAATCTACATGTTTATTTCACAACATATTTACCTACACTGAGTGAATATTTACTTTGAGTTAACAACTAAAATTATTTTTTCGGTGCTTGGACAAATTGTCCAAATGCTGATAAAACGATTTATTCTCATGTTCTCGTGCATAATGCGATGGTAAATCTAGGTTGATTTAGGTGTCTCAAAATAATTACACATATTTTGCAAAATATGACTTAATTTTTCATATATAAAATTAGTTATTATTACAATGGTATGTATATAATTATTATTAGAATGAAGTTTGGTTGCTAAGGAACTTACCTGCTACTTTAATAATTGTCTTCGTCGGATTAAGAGTAGGTACCTATGTCATTTTTATACATTTGGTCAACCATTTTTATTAACTGCGATGAATCACTATCTTGCCTTTCATAGGGATCGCAATGCAGATGTATAATCGCGTGACTTTTTTAGTGACTACTTTCAGCTTATCTATGTCACTTTCCCCAAACTTATGCAGAATAGATTAAAGAGTATTCGTTTTATTTAGAAAATTGGCTTAGCAATGCATATTTTGGAACGTACCGTCATTTGTTATAATTCAGTACAACTTTATAACTATATACCTATATTATACATTATTATGATTTACAAGAATAATGAACACATCACAGAAACGCAAATTTTACGGGGTAATCAGGCAAAAAGTAAACAAGGCTGATATTTTAAATGAAGATTTTATCTTTTTAGTGAAGTTAAAATAATAAAAATTAACATGCCCTTAACTACTGCGTAGTTTCAAAACCACCGAGATTTCAAATTTATTATAATTTATTTAGGATGAAACTGTGTCTGTTACTTAATATAGATGAATTGTGCCGTTATTCATGCAAAGCAACGATGTATTTGACACCATCAACTTTCACGCACACGACACGTAAGAGGGGTGTGAATAAGTTCTTTTGTTCTTTCTTAAGGGGGTTGCCATTTTATGTCTATATATCTGGCAATACTAAGCCTACTCTTGTTCTAAATCTAGTTTTGCTACAAGAATTACATTGCTTCAATGCAAAAATTACTTTGGTTCAATGCAAAGTAATTCTTGTTTCAAAGTGTAATAAGCATTTTTCCTTGTCAACAACAACAGTTTCAGTGACAGAAACAAAAATGATTTTTATATCGAAATTTACGTGTGAACAGTAAACGATACTCTTCGTCAAAGGTGAATATTCATGTTTTTAAGCTCCTGCTTTATTTCTGGTGGGATCACTTCGGACTCGTGTATTACTTCAGTTGAAATCTAATGAAACCATCCCAGGAAAACATTATGTTAATTGGTGCGATGTTAATTGAGCCCGTAGTCCTGGAGTCCTGGAGAATAAAAGAATGGCAGCGATAGACAATTCTACAGCATGGCAATGTTAGACGTGATATTGCAATCGTCGTCAAAATCTACTTCGGAACTTACAAATGGGAAATTCTTACCCGTCCTATTCACCTGATATCGCTCCCATTGATTACCACTTGTTTTTTTTTTGATGACTCTCCGTAGTCGCGACCTGGCCGAAGAGTGCTTCCAATCTTATATTTTTAAAATATCGTAGTCGTTTTAAATGTCATTGTCGAACTGTCGAAGTCCGGATCATCTCCAAACACGTCTTCTGTCCTGATTCCGTCTTTCAAACGTTGCCAGAAAGGTAGGATAGGTAGAAATTGCTCATTTTTGTTTTTTTTCAAAAAAAAAAAAAACATGAACTTATTCACATTCCCAATATCATGAACTAACGCTTAGTTTACACGACATTGTACTGTACGTTTTTGTTTAGGATAAAAAACGCATAAACTATGCCGCAAACATTGTGTTCACACTTCTTACCTAACAATAAGTTATTAACCATATTTTTTTTTATAGAGTATAAGGAAACACGCTTCCTAATCAATAGGCATTAAAAAGCTTATTGACTAATAAGACAATCTAAAATATCACAAAAGAAAGGCTTTGCGATTCTTAATTTCCTAGTCACTTAATTTCGTTTGTAAATTGCAATTAAAAATTGACAATTGACAAACGAATGAATATATATGCATTTATCTATTTACGATACCTTATGGGTAAATTTTACTTACAAAGGTAAATTATGCTTCATTATATGAAGATAAGTACTCGGAGGTATATTATAATTATGTTAATTGCACGCTATTCATATTTCTGTCGTAGTTTTTGTAATCCTAAGGTTAGTTGACAGATAATGGTTTTAACATTGCTGAAGTCCATATTTATGCATGCACATTTTCAAGGTTTTTAAAATTTCCAATAAATGATTATGTAAATAATATCTTGGAACACAGTTTTCATGTAGCATTACTATCTATATCTATCTTTACTAATATATAAATGTGAGATGGTGTGTGTCTGTGTCACACAAGAACCACTGGTCCGATTTTGCATGGATGTGGCTAATTTAACTGGTCAGTCATAGACTGACCTGTTAAATCAACTACATATAGGTTGTGTTACTTTTGGTTTTGATATCTATTCAAATATGGCGGCTAGTTTAGTGACGTCACGACACCTTTTGGTTCCTGACTTTCATATTTGATGGCACATACGAGGTTAACATTTAATTTTCTATTCGGAAGGTCCTCATCACTTTTCATTTACCTCCAACGGTTAGTGAGTGAACACAAACGTAGCGAAGCACGGTTACTTCAGCTAGTTATATCAAGTTTCACTTCTTCCTTTTGTGTATTGCACACACACACACACTTATTATGTTAGTTCCTGTTTGTACAATTATATCATTTACAAAAAATTCATAAATAAATATTTAAAATTTTCACTTTATTTATTATTCTAATATTTAAAACTGCAATATAATAAGGCCATTACGGCGCGTTTTCTACTGACGACAGCATTCATGGCATTTGATTGATGGTGACTCTACATGTCACACTGTCCAGATATAAGAGGCGAAGAGACGTACCGTGGCGTCACTTTTATATATATATAACATATTCTTTTATCAATGAAAAAATTGCGTTAATTTTGTAATTTTGTATAAATAAAGATTTTAAATAATAATACGTAATCTTTATATAGGTAAATCGAGTGTGTATTATTTGAATTCCCTATTATAATAATCAATATCTAATGATTCTGTTATTTCTTACAGCAATTGCAGAAATAAACGACCAGCTCCCACCAGGCATAAAGCTCTTCCAGCTGTACGGTAAATGTGCTCCTGGTATTGTCGACATAAACGCCGAGATGGCGAAGCACCCACCGGAATACCCCATCATCACGCAGAAGCCCCAATATAAGGACACCCTTCTTTACATCTACACTTCTGGTACCACGGGAATGCCTAAGGCCGCGGTGCTTCCAAATTCTAAGTGAGTAGTTTTGAAACGAACAATATCTCATTGTGTCAAATTTTAAAGTATACCAACACGTAAACTTAACGCTCAGTAGTTCAAAATGTGTCTGGAATCTTTGCCTTAACTAGACAATGTACTAATGATCTTTTCGATTTATTCAGCGTTACTTGAACGCAATAATATCGGCGCTCTGTTTAAAAACAACGGAAACAGACTTGTGTGTTGTGTGTTCAACGACAGACAGATATATTATCGTAATGTACGTAACATATAACACACTTATTGCACTTAATGCATTGGTTATGTAAAACATATTTTATTTAACAGTTAAGTATTTTTTAAACTATCGGTACAAAACGGGTGATTAATTAAAAAATATTTTAATGTATCCTGTTAGACAATAAATAAATTACACAAAAAAATTTAAGAACTTTATATTTAAAATTGTCCATTTTACGTACCTTGGTACCAAATTACATACTTATTTAAATTTCTTAAATAAAGTCTATGACGTAAATAGCCGTCATTAGCATATAAAATAGATTAAATTAATTAATTACAGTCTTATCATATTATATAATTATTATTTTAATGAAAAAGTAATTAAATACGGGATAATTCCTATAAAATATGATTAAATTACAATTTTAACAATCTTCATTTACACAAATGACTTATAATAAACTAGTAGTTCCTGAGATTAGCGCGTTCAAACAAACAAACAAACAAACAAACAAACAAACAAACAAACAAACAAACAAACAAACAAACTGTCAAACTCTTCAGCTTTATAATATTAGTATAGATGATAACTGATAATTTATAAATGAATAATAAATGAGACACGAATTAAAGTCACTGACACGAGTATTAAAAGTCACCGACTAGAAATCAGGACAACTTTTCTCTATAATCGGGATCTCAACATCTGATAAGCCACTCATCAAAATCAATGTTGTAATTTACGAGTATAAATCAAATTAGTGTTTATAACAAGTATAACTTATTTCTATCATTAAATGCATAAAAAATAATTCTTCTAATGTCAATTTTAAACTTAGATCCTATACTTAACACATCAAAAGTCATTAAAACATTTTGCTATTATTTCTTGGCTAAAAAATTAACACTTTTAAAATATATTCATTATTTTTATTAAAAATATGTTAAATATTGAATGATTGGACAAGAAATATATTTGTCATTGGGTCATCATGAAATCAAAAGTTTCAGGTTTATCTTAACTTTTGAATGTTATTAACTAATGAAATACATTGAGTAATGAAATATATATATTAAAAAAATTAGAGCGTAAGGATTCCAGGAGTAGATATCCCGTGTAATGTGAGGTACAACGCAGAAACTGGGCGTTCTAAATAGAGTCAATCATTTCAGGCGGCATTTCCTACTACTTTGTAAATGACAAATGAGAGGTACCATATGTAGTATTGCTCGCTTACCTGTAGCTGTAGTACCTGACTCCGTATTTATAAGACACGCGGTCTAAATCATCAACATCGACCCAATGATCTCCGATCCTTTAGAACGCTTAAGCTTACGGAGGAACTCATTTTTCCTTTGCGTCTACCGGCTTTCAATGTCGAGCATTCGGATGAACACTTTCGACTACTTTTTTTATCTGGTTGAAGTAGCAAACGAGCATGCAGTCCACCTGATGGTAAGTGGTTACTGCCGCCCATGGACATCAGTAAACAACTTGATATAGATCAGATATTCTATCTGAAGTCGATCACAGATGCGTTGCTACTCCCGAGGATTAAGATGGACGCTTCGTATATAAGTGAGCCGGCAACCACACCCTTCCACCGAAACGCGAGAACTGATTCAAGCTAGAAATAAGTGGTATTTGAAGGTGG
>MOOZ01000773.1:344788-356451 GCA_002930495.1 Cecropterus lyciades
ACTATTTGGTTGCATCATTACACTTATTGGATGTAGTGTATTGTAACAGTAGTTCTAGTGTAGTTAGTAACGTAGTGAATAAGGTAAAAAAGGGAATAATTGCACAATCACCGGCTACTGCTAAGCAATTATTGTATAGTGCATATCGATAGACGATATCGCCAATGTGCCTGTATTTGAGAATAAAAATTAATTTAGTATTATGTAATTTTCGGTTTTTTATTTGATTTCGTACTAACATGGAAATTTTTCTAATGAGTTCATCATCAAAATCACGGGACCTAATAGTCAAAATATAGAACTAACAGTAAATTATTATATCTGGCTTTTACTAGTACCTATAATGTTTTGTGTCTCGCTGTAAGGCAATATATGTCTGGCATATTTCATAGGAAATTGTTATTAATTGAAGCAAAGATGTTTATAGATAAAACAATTGTGGAATTTCTGATTCTATTATTTCTCCAAGACAAAACACCGAACTGAAGTGTTGGTATAAATACTTATAATTCAAAATAATTTTAGTACTAAATTAACCCATTTTTATCATGAAATTCACATTGAGGATTCCACAGGCACGTTCACGATATCGTATTTTGACCTATTACAAAAGTGATAAGTCAAGTAACAACGACTGTTACAGGAACTAACGATGAACTTAGAGAGCCGCATCGAGAAGCTAACAGAGGACAACAGGGGATTGACAGAGGCGCTGGAGAACGAACGAACCCTTGTGAAGATTCTTCGCGAGAAGGTGGAGAAGTCCAATCGGTTGTACGATGAACAGAAGGCGGAGGTGAATCATCTCAACTCCATCGTGACGGAGATACAACATGACTGCATAGATATACAGAGGAAGTTTGACAAGTGGGTAGTTACATATTAATAAAATTCTATAACGACTAGTGACTAGTGAAATATATTACCTTATTTAAAGATAAATACGTGAGTGAAATATTAATGTATAGTGTTATACTAAGATTTGTATGATGGATGAATCAGAGAAGTTGAATCATGGGTGCTAAGGATATATAAAAATTTAAACCCAGAAAAGCAGAGAAATTTAAAATTACCATTTACATGTCAGCCTATTTAAGGCACGCGATCACTCCCGGAAACGGTCATCTGTATAATATTATACTTAAAATTAATGAAACTGGCATATTTATGGTCAATTAATAGAACGATTAACGCGAGCGTATTTGGAAACTTTAAAAAATAATTTATATTATGAATCAAGGCTAAAATTCTTATGTTAATTTTTCTGCGTAGTTTTAGATGATGTTGAGAGATTGATAGATCGCACGCACTCTAAAACTATATTCACACTATAATGTTTTGGATAAGTTAAATCATTATTTGAAACAGTCAATAGGTTAATTAGACAGTCGGTTATATGATACATTTTGCATAACAAGTTCAGAACGCATTCAAGGTATTATGTACTTTGTTACATAATTAGAATTTAATAAAGCAGTAGAGGTAACGGTTAAGGTAATGGTTCGACTGGAGAGTTACTAAAGGTTCTACTTTTTGAGTGCATCAATATTGAGTACTTGTGTTTCAGTGGAAGAATGTGGATACAGTTGACTTAGGTACATATGGAGTTTCAATCTTAGCCCCCCGAAGTGGCAACGTATTTGTGGTTGGTTACAGATGTTCATAGACGGCAGTGACTATCATCAGGTGGATGTTGCTCGTCTGTTACTTGAATATTATATTACAAAAGTTTAAAAAAATATATGTTTTTAATTTCAGAGAGAAACGAGAAAAGGACGAGGCGTTGCTCCGTAACGCTCATATGTCGCAAAATATAGAAATGAGCAAATGCAACGAGCGGTACCTCGAGTCCGAGGTCACCGACTTGAAGGCTAAGATATCCGAGCTGGAGGGGATCATAGCTCAACACAAAGAAGTAAGTTAGTTAGACTGACATATACACTGACAAAAAGTATTAAGGATAAAAACAATTATTTACAAGGACTGTTATTGTCACGCGGGCTTATGTCCCGCGTGTGAATAAGAAACGCACGAATTTCGCGAATACAAACCCGCGAAACCTGTGATTCAACTCCATTCCGTTTTTTAATAATATGTATACGTGTAGCGATCATGCCACGAAGAGTATCTCTTAAACGATATGATATCCGCATGCGGATCTAACCCGTGTGATAGGAAAAATGCTCTTAGAAAATATATAAGTTATTAATATTTCGTTCAGATGTCAAATCAGTTACGTATTAACTATTGTTTGACTAAAGACTATTGATTGACGAAGAATTCCACTTTTATAGAACAGATTTGTCGAAGTAATAAAATATGTTTAAGAGTTCTAAAATTATTATATCATCATGATTCAACGTTACAATTTTGAATTTCGTTAAATAGTTTATTTAATGAATTTACAGAATCAAGCAGCGTGTATGTTAATAAAAGAGAATGAGGCGTCTCGTATTGCTGAACTAGAAGAATTGAAGAAACGAGTCGACGGGCTGGTCGAGAGCGAGAATACACTTAAGAAGACAGTACAAGACTTAGAAACTGAAATCTGTGATAAAAATAAGGTAAAACATAACATTATTAATTATCTCATGATATAATATATAATTATTATTATTTTTATAAGTACACGTATTAAAAAAAGATTAATCATAACATAAATACACATCATCGATCGATTTCCACGTACGCTGATACAACTTAACTTAAATAACTAGAAAATGTAAAACAAACGAATACACTATTATACATTTGCATACATTTTAACTTTTATAGGTTTCAATTGAATTTGTGTTGACTCGAGAATCTTAAGTTTGACAAGTGTTATGCTTGAAATTTATTTAAAACTTTTCTCGATTATTACACTAAAAATGATCCATTGATTATCATTAAGATAATATTGATAAGATATTTATATGACAATATCAACGTTGTAATCCTCAGACTATCTTGGCACCAATCTAGTCGCTACGACGTATAAAATTTTCGCCAAATATAACAAATCCGTAATGTCTTGATAGCAATATATACGATTAAAATTCAAGTGTTTAGCTTACACACAATATTATTTAAAGCGAATTCGTTTAATATAAAATCTTTAGGGCTCCCTCCCCAAAGGGAAAAAACGTAACCCTATTACTATGACTCCGCTGTTCGTCTGTCTGTCACTGGGCTGTATCTCATGAACCGTGATAGCTAGACAATTTATATTTTCACAGATATAAATAAAGACTACAGGTAGACGCACGCATATATTCACTTGAAAAATAAGTAATGAAATTAAAATGAAATAACTGTTCAAAGCTCCCATACAACGAACGTGATTTTTTTCCGTGCACGAGACCTTCTCGCATTTGGTCGGTTTTTTTTTATTGAGGTTGTAAGATAACAAAAAATAGAGCCGATCCAACAAATTTAAAATGCCGTTTATGGTCCGCATCCAACGACTGCTTATGAAATTTAATGGCTTATATATTACATAATTTTTCTTTGAATTATTTTTTCAGAAAATTAAGACTTTAGATAACCGAATATCGGACATGAAGAAGACTTTACAACGCGAACTACAGAGTAGTAAATCAGATCTCACCTCCGCTGAAGAACAGGAAATTAGTAGAAGGTATGTCCTTAGCGTAGATTTTAGAGGATGGACTAAATATGTTTAAGAATTAAAATTACTGTGTTTATAATTGTAAGAAATTTATTTTACATTCTTACAGTGGTTCGATTACAGATGAGTTGCTCACGAGGTTTAAGTCGAAATGCCTTATATTAGTATCTGTGTCAACACATCATACATATCGTCGTTTAAGTTCTGCTACAGATGTGGTAAGGAAGATATATTGAAGCGTTTCAACTCAGTCCGTAGGGGTAACAACATATTTTTGACCGATCTCAAAAATAACTTAAATTCTATCTGGAGTTAATTGCATGTTCATTTACTACTTGCATATCAAAATACACTTGCTTAGGTCGTGAATATTCATATTCGAATACTTAGACGTTTTTCGTATCTAAAGGCATAACGTGCAGATACTAGGGGTGTGCGAATATCGTTCGAATCAAATATTAATTAATATTCGAATATTCATATTCTAAAAATAAAAAAGAATCGAATATTAATTAATATTCGAATATTAATATTCGAAAAATAAAAAAAGAATCGAATATTAATTAATATTCGATTGCATTTAAACTTCATTAGTCAATCAGTGGAATTCTCGTTCACTGGTTATTGAATCAGTGAATTGAATATCCATGCGCATGCGCGTGGGTATACTCACTGGTTGAATCAGTGAAATTTCACTAATTCATTTTCAGAGAGAAAACACTCAAAATTTTGCAAATAATAAAATAATTTGCGTCTAATTCTAAAAAAGATATTATTCGACATTTTACGATTTATTCGAACTTTTTCGACTTATTCGGGAACGTTCGAATTATTTGAAAAGTCGAATTATTCGATTCGAGTTTCGATTCAAATATTAATATTCGATTTGGAACGAATACAAGTGGTAGCACCAGTGTAGTTTAACCGGGTAAGTACCACCGTCACACCTATTTCTACCATGAAACATTTCTTGCGTTTCGGTGGAAGAGTGTGGTTGCCGGCTCACTTATATATGAGGCGACCATCTCAGTCAGTTCAGATAGAACCCCTGTTCTGTATGAAGTTACTCACAGATGTCCATGGGCGGTAGTAACCACTTACCATTAGGTGGACTGCATGCTCGCTTGCTACTTCAGTCTGATAAAAACAAAATCGTAAGTTCGAATTATTCGTACACCCCTTGCAGTTCCTGAGGCACCATACACATTAATATTCGAGTATATAAATGTTGCATAACACCCCCGTGCAGATACCTGAAGCACGTGGTGCTGCGGTTCCTGACGGCGCGCGAGCTGGAGGCGCGGCAGCTGACGCGCGCGCTCGCCGCGCTGCTGCGCCTCTCCGCGCATGAGGAGGCCGCCCTACGCGCCGCGTTGCCGCGCTCGCCGCTCGCCGCCTGGTTCCCCTCGCTCGGGGCATAACTCAACGAGATGCCCCAATCGCTCCTCGCCGCCGGTTCCCCTCGCTCGGGGCATAGCTGAACTTGTTACCCTACTCTCACCTCGCTGCATGGTTCCCCTCGTTTGGGGCATAACTGAACGCGGTGCCCCATTCGCCCCACATTTCTCGGCGCCGCATTGCCTGTTATCCCACTCGCCGCTTGGTTCCCCTCGCTCGGGACCTAACTGAACGCGTTACCCTACTCTCCCCGAGTCACCTGTTACGCGACGCTTAAGTACGGATTGCCCCGATCACCCCACGCTGCCTGATTTCCCTCGCCCAAGGCGTTACCCCGCTCACCTCTCGTCACGTAGATCCCGTCGTTCAGTACTTAATTGCGGACTACCTCGCTCACCCTTCACCCGTTAATAGTCCCTGACCACAACAAGAGACGGAACTAATGAATTAACAAGAAGACAAACTGCAAGAAAAGTTACGGTCATTCACTGTTGCAAGTTGTCTGATTTTGAATTAATGCACTAACTAGATGTCAGCTAGGGAAAATAAGGATTGTGTTACCACACAATGTAAACATGTACATGTATGCATTGTCAACATGTTAGATTTTAATTAAACTTCACCTGGTGTACTAATTAATTATCGTGACTTAAGTGAAGAATCTGTTTAATGATTGTATCAGACTTATTAACCGTTCATGGTTCTAATTCACCTGCGATTTAACCACAATTGACTAAAGCAATAAAATATATATGTAATTTTTATAATGAAATTAATTACTCACAGAATAACATGTTTAGGTCTCATTGAATTCACATTATGCCTGACGTTTTTCAATACTCATTACCTGATCCATGAATGAGACTAATAATTATATGACGGCGCATTATAATCAGAACATGACTGATACACTGTTGTGAGTTTATATATGGCCATATATACAAAACGTTATCTTAAAATGATTACGCAGAAAAACCGCCTCATCGCCATTCATTTTCTGCTACTTGTCTCTAAAGGTGCTTTCGGAATACTCATTGATATCAAGTATTGATGTATCTTATTGCCATCAAAGCCAGGCTATTTAACTACGAAATTTATTCTATTGTAATAATTAGATCAGTCTTTAACACTTATTATTTTTAATGTTTTTGGTGTTTAAATGACGATCCACGTGGTGGAGCAGTCACCGGTCTGACACGCAGTGGCTCCCGGGTTCGATCCCCGGCCAGACAGAAATCTGAATGATGAGTTTAGATTTATGTTCTGTGTCTGGGTGTTTGTGTATTCGTCTTTGATGTCCATGGTACCCACGACACTGGAAAAAATCCTTGTGTGGGGCTATGAGTGTAGAAAGCGTATATAACCTTAAATATTAAGCCTGGTGGGTAAAATAGTTTTATTATTATTTTGTAATCATAATTTTCTATATGTATACTAATCATCGACTTAATTCACCTGTTGAAGCTGGAATATGGATAGTAGTTCACTCACAAAATTTTTAATAACATAAAAATCATCAACGCATAGGTATAATATTTTCAACGTTATGTGTCAGAATGACATGATTAGGTTCCTGTCCATGTCATGTCTGATTAAGTCCTGAAGTCTATAAAGTACATGTATTTCAGATTATAGCAGCGCTTAAAGCTGCTGTTTTAGACTGATACAAAATAATGGCGCTTTTTATAGATAACAGAGCAGTTGTGATTGATGACCAAGCTTATGAAATTCATTTGGAATCGCTTTTACTTATGGATTAAGAACCTAAGTGATAAATTTACATAAGGTGGGCTGCACGTATGTAAGTTTGCTAGGAATAAAAAATGCAACACCATATAAGTTTTAATGAACACTTAATATATGCCTTAATGTTTGCTAGTGGATAGTATTCTAAACTGTACTTGGAATAGAATAGTTTTATTCTAGTTCCAAAATAGGTTAGGTACAAATCGGATAACACCATGGGCGTAGCTCTATCTATATCTTTGATAACAGGGGTCTCCAGCAGTTGCGAAAAAAGAAATTCCGAAATTCGTCGACAAAACCAAAAAGGTCCTGTTTTAAGATTTTTTCTTTTCTCGTCAATACTTAGGGAAAGATCCAAGTACCCTAAGATACGCCCATGTGTAACATCAATTTCAATGCTCGCTGTTCATGTTAATTTTAGAATGTTTACCACGAAATTATGTAGCGTATGTATTCAAATGTTGAGAAATTAAATTTTAGTTAGGTACGACCGATAAATGTATAAATCTAAACAATAACAAAAACTTATTAGAATATCACAAAATAAAGCTTAAGTAACGAATCATTGTATTACTAACAATATAGACTTGAATTAGGAAATAAAGATAGAAGTAGCCTTGTTGAAAAAAAATTGTATAACAATTTTGTATATGCATTTTTACACATTATTGTAGTGTGCATGCTCACTTGTACATAAGTGTTAACAAACGCAATATGAATATAGTGCCTGTTGTACAGTTGTATATAGCTTCACTATACAATATTTCACATTACATAGTTAATTCGAATATTTGTACACAAGCGATAGTGAAGTAAATCTGATAGAATGATGTGGCTGTATTGTGTTACTGCCTGTAAAATATTATAATGTAATATTTTACAGGTACACACGATATGCGGTTTCTGATTTCTTTTTGCTGATTTTTGTTGCCGTGTTTCGTCGTTCGAAATATCAAAAAGTCAAAAGAATTAAAAAACCGCATGTCGTGAGTACCCGTACCATATTAGAATGTATCAATTCCGCGATAATATTAGTCTAAAATCATTTAATGTGTTATTTATTTATTCGTTTCTTGTAAAGACCGAGTGGTTTGAAGTATTATACGGTATTAAAAAGAGTTATTTTCTGATCGCACTAGAGAGCTATTGCAAAAAAGTAGGCTCTATTTGAATAGCAAAGTCAAGCGTTGAATTAATTGAGTCGTAACGATATTAAAATTATTTGTATACTGATTTATTGTTAAATATCCTGATGATTTGTTTTGATACATTTGGAGTAAACCTTCTGTTACCATGATTTTGAATATAGGAGTACTCGATTTAATAAATCTAAGAAGTTTATTTTATTGATATTTTGTATTGTTTATTGATATTTATTGGGCAACTGAATTTTGTGCCAAAATTTATTACGACCTCCAAAAAACTAGCCGTTATCATGTGGACAAATTTCGTGATCATCCAAAACTTGAACGAAAGATAAGAACACTGCCTCTTTTTTAGATGTTATGAATTCAGAGATTTTTATTATATGTAAATGCAGATTAGTATAAAAGTTATCAATGTCAGATATTTTGCAAACGATAAATAGATAAATTGAATAGTAATGTCTTATTCCAACTCTCCGATGTTTTAAAGATTAAAATTCTTTCGCCTTTGCAATATTTTATTAGTAGGTACACAATAGAAAAATAAACGTTATTGTTTTAGGATGGAGATATACGAGAACTTTATCGGTGATTCGCATGTATGTAATACATGACTTTACACTTCCAACTAGTGATCAGATAGTTTTTTCCAGTAGAGGTATGTATGTATTGTCTAAGTAGTCGCGACCCGACTTTACACAGTGACTCATGATGCCCATGTTTGTGTGCAGGTAAATCGTATTTTAAATTTCCTTTTACTTATTAGAATATATCGGGAATCAGTTAATTTATTATTTTTTATACCAATAATTTATATATTTTGTAATATGTTACTTGTTATGCTTTAAGAGATCTGTCGATATGTGTTTTGTAATTCTAGTCTTAGCTTGTTGATATATAGATTTTATTTTTGATTTTCATGGCTCGAAGTTTTAAAAAAATATGCTGTATTATGAATTATTTTTGGTCAATTATATTTTTATTCATGTGCTATTTTAAAAGTACACAGTTGTGTTTGTTTAATTCTGAAGTAAATTGTTATTTTATGTTTAAATGAAGAATAAAGTATGATACATATAAAACTAACCATTTGTTTTTTATTTTAATACAAAGCATATTAATTCCTTGTTAAATAAATTTCAATACTTTAAAAAATCAAAAACCTTAGACGAAATGGAATCGTCAACGACCTAAGGATTACTGATGTGCCTGCAGAGGGGCATAGGACATTTATAATGGTGAGTGTGCAGGAGGACTACTTGACCTGGTACCTATGTCACTTTATACCGCACCGCTCGCTGGATGAAGTTTCGTCCACATCCATCCACAGCAACTGGATTCGAGGTAGTCCCCTTGGTTCAGTTTAAACGTTCCTTTTTAGAGAAGAAACTTTCTCTTGAGGTATTTGGAGCCCATAGCGCTCCAGGAATGTCTCCTGTATGAGCTACGGTTTGTATGAAACTTTTCATAAAATGTGCGAAAGAACTCTCGCACAAAAACGGCGATTCCTATAGTGTTGCAAATATCCTTTGGCGACGTTGGTTACTATCCGTCAGGTAGCCTATTTGACGCGTGCTAATGAAGCTACGCACAATTGAGACCAAAACTAATAAGTTTTGGTCTCAATTGTGTTCTTTTTTAGTAGACTGCTCTGTAAAATTGAATAAAGCCTTCTACACCATTCGTATCCAAACAGCGACTATTTTATTGTAATCTAAACAATGAATTATAATATATTTTTATGTGTGTATTAGAACTTTTATAGGTAAAAAAAATCTTAAATGCTCCAAACTGCTTCCATGATTTTCAAAGGTCAGTGAAGTTTATCACCGCTTGATATCAAACAGCCCAAAGAAAAGGATTTAATAATGAAATATAGATGTGTATTTTAATCTAGAGATTTTTAAAATCACCACCACAACTAGGCCATTGGCAATGTCTTATTATTTTCAAATACTGCGTCATTTTATAACCGAAGGGGAGCGCTTTGTGCTTCGTTGAAATGAGGTCAAGATGTTTCCTGGTACGCCTCGTATTTGTTCCATTTTGCTACAGTGAAGTGTGTAGCGGCCCTGTAACTTCATAGTTGAAGCTTACTTGTTAAGAAATACGTTTACAAAGTAGTTATAGTTTTGCCTCCAAGTTCTTATTCTAAATACGTTGCTGTATGAAATAATTAAAAGTGACGCTGTGTTGTACTCCTAATAATAGACATAAAATTAAAACGTGTTTATGGATATTTATTACTATTTACTTTTCCGAATATATGTAAGTATTTACTCTGGTACTACTATTAATCTTTTTACTTTATAATTGTAGACTGCAGTGTATCGAATATTATTATTAATTTAATTCAATGTATGAAAATAACTATCATCACTACTAAATATTATTATGTATTGTGTGTGTGTGTGTGTTGTATGTGTTGTGTAACTTATTACGAAACAGGTATCAGTAATAATAGTAATAATAATAAAAAGAAGGGAATAGGAGTTAAAATAAAATAGTCAAATCACATATTCAGTTGTTTATTATCTATACTGTACTCAAAATTGATCCGAAGATCACATCACATAGTAATTTCATAAATAATATTACAATGTCATGTACTTTCTGTGATTGCTCATGAATAAAAAAATGTTCACAATATTATCAATACTTTGTTCACTGGACCGGTTTACCTTTAGTAGACTGTACTACTACATAATAACATACTTTAGGTAAGTATTCAAAGAACTTACAGTGTACTTGATGAGAGATATAATAATCAATTATTGTGTTGCAGTTCGTTTTTTTGTCAATATATTTACAGTTTTACATTTTTTTTGTGATTTACAAATAAATTCTTGAATATTTAATTAGGTCACCATTATTCCATTTGGATTTACAATAACAGTACTTTATAGTTAAAAATATCACAAAATGAAATATATTATGTGTAAGACACACGCAACATTAAAAATACAACAAAAGAAAAATATAAATCCACTAGAAACCTTGGGCCAGAAGAGTCCCTTCTAACAGGAAGGATACTTTCGATGTTCGAATCTTTCATAACGGCAATTTGATACCATAATCATATTATCATTATCACACTAATTAATTATAAAAGTAATCGATTGTCTTACAATAAATGCGTCAGATCATAAAATTTTGATTTTAAAAATTATAGGCAACAAATAATCCATGAAACGATAAATTTTAACAAAAAATAAAATAAAATGACAACTTATGCATTTAAGAGTCATAGTGCCGTATTGATAAAAGTGAACTGTCACCGGCCACTTGCACGAACCGATAATAACAACCAACACAAACAAACGCAACGAGTTCCTAACGAGTTTAACTCCATCGTCCTCTTCCGCTAGTCAGCTTTTATCGATATGGCATTCCACTTACGATACGACAATAAATATAACGCGCTTACACATTAATCACTTCTTTAATTCCGACGCTAGGAATTATTTTATAATATATACCTAAAAATATAATCACGGCACAAGTATCCCTCCGACTAAATTACTAACGTAGTGTCACTTTATCAGGATTTAGAATCAAATATGTATTATGTATCTTAAATATTTCATTATTAATATATCATTATCAAAATATCCACTAAATGGGAGGAATAAATCAAATTATTAATATTTTATTCTAACATTAATCGCATGACTGATCAACAAAAAGGATATGGACTAGGAATAATATTAGGCATCAGGCTTCCGCGCCTCGGGCGCGCGGCGGCGCGGCTGCGGCGCGCGGCC
>MOOZ01000773.1:363029-377406 GCA_002930495.1 Cecropterus lyciades
GGTGAAGCGTGCAAAGCTGGCGGCCGTACCGGGGGCGGCTCGAGCTCGGCGGGCGCCGGCCGCTTCTTGCCCGACTCCGAAGTCGCGCTCGCTGCCGGCTGCTGCGCTGCGGCGGCCGTCTACGTGAAGCGAAGCGTCGCAGGACGGGACGGAAACAATAACGATGTAATAGATGCACAGAATACACCTAAAGCTCGGCGTAAGGTGATATTATGCGAAAGATAAAAAAAATTAAAAGTTAAGCGTGAGTGCGACGGAAGCGTGACGCCGCGGCGAACTGAACAAAACAAGCTCTGCGAACGGAAGCGGCGTCGCGGCGAGCGAGACCAAGCGGAAGAAGAGAAGCGAGCGCGAGCGAGCGAGGCGAGAGCGTGCAGCCTTGGCGTACCGCGCCGCGCGCCTGCGCCTTAAGGTGCGCCTGCAGGTGCAGGGGAGGGTGGAAATAGCGGCAGGGGTCGCGGACGCAGCGGCCCTTGACGGCGTCCATGCACACCGTGACACTGCCGTCGTCGTGCGCGGCGACGGGCGGCGGCGGGTGCGCGAAGCGACACTCGGACTCGGCGCGCTTGCACGCGCCGCGCTGGAACTCCCGGCACACCTGCACCACCACACACCAGCCATGTCGCCGCTCGCACCCTCGCGCCCGCGCGCCCGCGCCCTGCTCGCGCTACCCGCCCTACTCGCCCTACTCGCTGTGCGCCACACGAGTTACCCAATACAACTACCCCTTTACTCTACTATCGCTACTGCTTCTTAAGTACTTTTCATTTTTACATTGCCGATTTATCCCGCCTACCTTGATATTATTCAATATTAGCAGTAAACTTGTTAATTCGTTATATATCAATAGTTTATGACTTCCTCGTTTGACTCAATATTAACCTATAGAGAACGGTAATTCCCCGCTACAAAACAACCGCTAAAATGGAATTTTGACACTAAAATTTTGGAAATAAACTCGACCGGACGCCGCTTGTGTTTTGAATTTATACTTCCAATTTGATAATTTTGATTTACGCATCCGTCGCATTTTCATTAAGTTAAGTTTAATTAGCTTCATACGAGATATCTATCCTATTCCTTCGGGCTACTTTATTATCGGGTGTTAAGCATCGGCGTACTACATTGTAGGCACATATCGACAGCATCAATTGATTCTTTAAAGAGAGAAGGCGAAAGCGAATAGGTATGTTCCCGGAACAAAATCAACCAACCAGTATGGAAAACGATATACTGGGTACGATCGAATACTGGACTTATAGATGTAGACAAGCGTGGCTATGATTGCCGACATTGCGCCAACAGTGTAAGTAGGCCCATCACCGGGAGTAAAGCGAGTGATGCTCGCAAAGCGCACGCGACGTACCGGGGCAGTGCGCCCACGCGCCACAGACACACGGGTATGAGGACGGCGCATCGGCCAATTAGCACAGGAGACCGACAAACATAAAACAAAATATAGGAGAGTTCTGATTGGATCGATCGTTACAAGAGTCACACGTGAAAATGGGGGAAAGAGAATATCTTAGGATCTAAGTGTACAAGTGTCGGTCTCCAGCATACATGAACATCAGAAAGCGCTACTCGGATGTCGGAGAGTAATCATAGAGAAATCATTTACATATGGAAAGTCGATATTACCTCGAGGCGGTCGGTGCGCGGGATCTTCTGCTGCAGCACCGGTTGCTGCATGACGCCGAGCGGCGAGGCGGCGGCGGCGGCCGGGTCATGACCCAGCACGGCCGGCACCAGCTGGGGCGCGTAGTACTGCGCGTACGTCGAGCCGACGCCCGGCACGCCGGACAGATACGGCGAGGTCGCCTGCGGACACGTCCAATGTTTCAATCGTCATTCAAACAGCTCGCTAACATATCGTACAGCATCGATTAGTTTACCAATCACCAATAGCGCACAATATAGGCTTCGTCAGCCCTACAAACATCACTGCAAGCACTGTTAGGATATAGAAGCTTTTAAAGTAAATGCGTACACGAATTCCAATAAGTCATTAATCTTTATAGTGAATTAAAATTAGCCAATAAAAGCCAACATGCATTAGGTAATAGAGAACGAATTGAAATATTAATTAGTAAGCATAAGGTCCTTCCGGTCAAGCTACCCACCGGCCACCAAGAAATATAAGAAAGGGACAAACAGGGTTAGGGTTAGGGGATGCTGTATTTACTTTATTGTTTTGTGTACAGTGAAAGCGTGTGAGTGTTGGCCAGTAATATCAGACAATATTAATTAACAGTCAAAATCTTTAAAAAACAAAGAAAGATAAAAGTATTATGTTCTTGCTTAATAATATTAGATGATTTTGGTGATAACATATTTCATGGAAATATGACATAAAGAGAATCTGAATGCATCATGTAATATGCTAATACTCGTAGTAATTTTTTAATTCTGACTATTTCAAGTGTGTTTTTAAAGAACTTTCAAAGAAAATATCATCGCCTCTATAAAACAACTGTAGTTTTAGTTCCTGACCTAGAACTTCATTACTTTTGCGAGGAGAGATTGTAACCAGATGGCGCACTTCCTGATATTACTGGCGGCGGTACGTGTGTGAAAATCTATGTCTTGTAGCGTCGGTCGGGAGGTCGGGGTCGTATCGTGAGCGGCTTGGCGGTCGGGCCCGGGGCGGCCGTGGCGGTTACCTGCGGGGCGAGCAGCGCGAGGCTGATCGGATCCAGTGCGGTGAGGTGGCCGGCCGCCGCGCCCGCTCCGCTCATTCCGCCCACCTCGACACAAAACCACACAAACACGCTACTCATCGTGCGAGGGACAGCGCGCGCCGCTAGCCCTCGACGTCGCTCCGCACGCTACCCGCAAATGGCGCGCTATTCTCCTAAAGCGTTGCTTCACGGGGGCCCTCCATAAAATACTTTAACTCGCACACGACGTGGCAATTTCTAATCGTCTCCTTTTCGGCTACAAAACCTACAACCCAATTTCTTTGGAAATGATATTGAAATGAATATGTAAGTACGTTCTTGCTGTTTTTGTTGGAACCTTACAAAATTGAATTAATCCTGACCCCTTCTTTATACGAGTAGCGCTAAATAGAACATCGTTTCCCCTTTCCCTGTTATTGTGCACGTATTTTATAGACAACCCCCAACTAGTAATCTAACTGAAAGCTCCTGATGGAAAAGAGTCTGCGGTGCGGGGAGGGACCTCGAGGATCGTAGGGCCGCGAGGTTAGCGAAAGTGTGAATAGTGAGGGAGTATGTTCCAGTGATTTAATCTGCATTACCGCTTATACCCACTTCATACACATGTAAGTTCAGAGAATAGTCATGCCACTTAAGGAACGAATTACAAACATGCTCAAGCAGTGAGGAGCGATCGGCCATCGGCGGCGTAGTTTAAGTTGTGCCCAGAATCTATCAGCTACTTATGACGAATATTGCCTACTGTTTATCTGTTCACTACACAACCTACAATAACTTACAACAAAAACCCCTTCATAAGTTGTTTCTGTAGGTACGTGGAAATAAAGTTTTACTGGGACCACTTTCAATAGTAAGCTTTATATCCTTACTGATAAAGTAAGGAGGATAAATGAGAAACGACAGCATAAAAATCACTTAAAATTTAATATATCATGATATACTTAAACATATAGCAACGTGGAAGTACTCGCCTATCTGACATACATACATCGTATCAACGTTTGGCACAACTTAAACGCGATGCATTCATAAAGTACTACGTGATTTTTCAAAAAGAAATAACGCATAAAGTACAAGGGTAGCGAGGTACACCGAAAGCGCGTTATGCGTGCAGACCTACCTACTGGGGAGGACCGATCGCTCGAAGCGTTAGACGTGTTAGTAGTTATGGCGTCGGACTCACCACGGCGGGCACCTGACCGGGCAGCACCTGCCCCGGGGTGAGGCCCATCTGCTGCATGAGAGCGTTCTTCAGTGCTAGATGATTCCGACCGTTGATCAGCAGCTGATCCTTGAGATGCTGCGGCGGGTGGAAGTACTTGCAGGGCGGCTTCTCGCGGTTACACCGGCCCTGGAATTGAAATGGGGTTGATTTTAACCACAGCTTCAATATAAAAGTGGAAAAAACATTGGTTTACTTTCAATCCAGAGTAAAGCGCAAAACGTGGTGTGCAATATAAATGACACATTACAACAAACAACAATATACATTTCAGAACCTAGACTAGTATCGAATAAACATCATTAATCCATACCATAAATGTGACGTATCACGTAGATTTATAAGACTCAACATTATTTTTGCCTTTCGACAGTTGCATTATAATTTCAATCTTTTTCAATGTATTCCGTAATGAACGCATTTGCATAACGTAAATGTATCGGTACTGCATGTAAATAATACTAAGGGAGACATACGACACCATTATACCATTCACATTCATTCGATACTATTCAGATTTGCAATATGCGTAACGGTTTATTTGCGACCACAACTTCGTAAATCGAATAGGTATAACTGTTAAACGGATCACTCGTTGTTCAGAAATTACGGATGGCATTTAAGAAATGAATCTTTTTTGTATGATAAAAATAGTAAAGGAGCATGCTATCCATCTGATACGAGTAGTAATTATGGAGATATTCTGTAATCAACCCCAGTTAAGATAAGAATCTTACCTGAGACTGACCACTGATTCGTTGCTACCTCTAGGGAATTACTTCGAATGTCTCGGATCGTCTCCCTTACCACAAGTCTAAGTACCCATTTCATGTTTAGTTATTAGTGTGGACGCGTAACAAGCTAATAACAACGCAACCGATCCATTACCACATCCCTCGAATCGAATACGTGCCGTCGGAAATCTTTCGAATTTTTCCTTACAAAAGAGCGTTAGGCGTCAAATATTCGTGGAGCGGTGGGAGCGGCACAGTTTCGCTTTGCTCATTTTCGGCGTCAATGAGGCGCGAGATAATTGCCTTTCGGAATCGAAGCCCTTCGCCGCACCCGTCTATGATGATTTATTTACATCCGCGTAATTAACTGTCGCACTACGTGACGGGAGGCCGGGAGGAGTTCCGCGGACTGTTTATCGCCGAGAGCCGAGCCTATTCGCAATATTTTATTCACTGAAAAAAACGGCAGAGCGCTTATCTCGCTCGCAAAGAAAATACTTATACAAACAAACTCCATCTCAATACCTACTCGCCGCTACTCCAGTTGGGGGGCCGTTAACTGATAATGTCCGCGGAACAGTCTTCAGCTCTCGAGTGATTTATTGAATAACTCTTGTAAGAACACAGAGCCTTGTTGTTCCGTATTAAAAGGGTTTAACTTGAACGACTTGATCATCTAAAGCATAACTAAAACTAGGAAAGAAGTTGAGAAAAATTAAATATAATTAAGTCATCTTGATTAATTAAAGTATTAATTTAATGACTAGAATTTGAGCTTTTTTACGAATACCGTGACGTTTACAATTTTCATATTTTAACCTTTCATTCTAAATATTATAAGATTTTGCGATTGCGAAGCGGACTGTGTACTTTCAAGATAGGTAATAAGAATAATTGTTAATCATAACTAACGTAAGGTCGTTAACTCTAAGATCGAACGGTTTACGACTGTGAGATGCAATGTGTGCTAATTTCGGAATCTTTATACATCTCATTCTGACATAAAAAATATTTCTTGAGTCAACAGTGAGCAGATATTACATAAGCATAGCGAGCAGCTCACATAAACATAAACGAAATCGTTTATTTTTATTGCACTCATTAAATGGCAAGGTGACGACTAACACGTCTCAGTCCAGTTCGAAACGAATAATAAGGAGCAAGGATTGCGTTTGAAGGAATCATTCCACAATTAAAAATATTCAATAGCTTTAAAAAAACACACACGCAAAAAAAGCCCTTTTAATATTCTTGGATAACAATTCCAACGTTTACCAATAGTGATGACTTCCATTAACATTATACATTACGTATAAGTTAGATTTTATAAGCTTCAAAAATAATTAAATTTAATATTGAATATAAATTAAATGTTAAACCGATTAAACGAAAAAAATCTAACATTGACTACATAAATTATTATCCTCCTTTAACGGCGTTTACTATTGCTTCTTATAAAATTGTTTGAATATTTTTCTGTTTTTTATGGGTTATATACAAAATAAGGTACTAAGTATAAGATTTCAAGCGACATATAATATTTTCAACGTATATTTTTTTGAGATTATCTCAAAACTCGCTTTATCTTTATAGGACTACTTTTATCAACGTCAATGACTGCAATCATTAAGAATAATTCGTTTGTGTAAAAATTATCAAAAATCGTAATCTGCCCTGAAACTGACGTGTGAATCTTCGGTCGGTATGCGATTCAGTTGCAGGCTTGTTCCAAATTTTCCCAGTTATTAAACTTTGGCGATGCGTGCCACGAGCCCGATTACACAACTACACAACTAGTGGAAGCGGCTGCATTTAGATTAACTTGTTACTAGCAGGCATAATGTTAGTTGGACGGTCCTCTTGGAGCAAAGCCCGGGATAAAGTTATTATTTCCTGTTACCCGGCACCGTCGACTTTAACCGAGTTCCGATTCGAAGCAGCCCGTTTGTTCGCCTTGAATAGGTGATCATGTTCTCGCAACTGTTATAATTTGCTAGTCTGTCAATCTCCTATTATTAGTAAGGTTGGGAGTTAACAAACATTATTGTGGCCATTCATAACTCTGAATATTAGTAAACAACGATACCGACTATTGCCTTCAAGCGATAAAATTTGGCTAACAAATATTTTAAAACCTAGTTAAATACTCTTCACAGTGTGGAACATGGTCCTAGCAGGCAGAGCCGTGATATTTTGTTGTGTTGATAGTTGCAATATATTAATTTTATTCTGGAAAGTTTTTCTACAAATATATCCGATTTAATGCAGTTAATCGCGGTGCTTACTGACATTAACAGGAAAATTGCCCGAGTTGCGAACTGTATAAGTAAACGCTTAAGAACTTTTGTGATTAACATTATGAAAATTTCTGGAGAATTTAAGGAGGAAATAGATAAAAGTCATTCATTGTATGGACTATTCAGCCTTTTTTGTTAGATGCAATGTAGCGATTACGTAAGATACTCAGCGATGATCTGAGGCGACGGTGAGGCAAGGCATAAGGTCAATCCACACCTTTAGATGTTGAAATTTAACGCCAAACAGGAAAACATCATGTGCCTGATACGATGTATTAAAGATTTTCACCAGACTAAAGAATAATAATGGCGTTAAACTTCCAAACCTATGTATAACTTCAAACAAATCACATGCTAAATTTGTTAATGAACGTTTGTGAAGAAGTGGTGAAGTTGCATTGCATTATGAAAAAAATCTCAAAAAGAAAAAAGATCTACCTACCTACTATAAAATCTAATAACTTTTTCGAACACTTTCTTGTATTAAAATCAGAGTTTAATATATCAATCGCTTGTTAATTGATTACACGGTTAATATTAATATTTCAGAGATGAATTGGTACGATATCGTACTATAACTACAAACATTTGAATGGAGTAAGAGCTCACATTGAGCGCAAGCGAACCGCGACTGCACGTAAGTGGGGGTGGACCCTACAACTTTGGAACGAGTGTAACCAATTGGTTTTATTCAAAGGTAACGAAACTTTCCGACTAAAACTCCATTTGCAAGTGAATAGAAAAAACCTTTCATATCAGATTAAGAGCTTGTTTCTATAGTTCGACTTCGCGTGATTCATGCTACGTGCTGACTGAGCTTTAACCACGAAATATTGCTTTGGAGCTGCAAACGTGAGCGTTGAGCGTATTTCAGTTAATTTCGCTACGCAGCGCAATTTCGTGGCCTTACAAGATCGGACAGATGTCGCTGCTTTGCTAGTTAAAGATGTAGTTTTATCTTTATTACATTATTTTAAAATTGAAAACTTGGTGATATAATTCCAGTGTGGTTACAGTTCTATTAATGTGTATTATATTAACTTCATTAATTAAAAAAAGTTAAAACAAAAGCGTTGTTGAGTTTTTAGCTGACTCTCCTGTAAAATAAGCGTTTTTGTTTTACGCTTTTAGCGCCAAGCGAATGTTTCGTGGCCCTCGGGTGAGACTTAATATTTCCTAGTTAACAGTGACGATATATTAAATTACAAGTACCTAATGTTTAATAAGCGAATAATGCGAATTGAAATATAAGGGTGACATTCTAAAAATAATCTTGGAATTTATGAGTTGATTATTATGACCTCGTTCTTAAGTGGCATTTAGTGGCTTTGTAGAAATTAGTTGAACCGGTTATTGCTCTGGCTCGGGATTGTAGTCGGCTAGATGAGGAAGTATAGTAAATCATTAATTAATCTTCATACACAAAAAAATCTATCAATTTCGAATACATGTGTTGGATCTACCACGTACTTGCATATATTTAGCACAAGCATAAGAGAGTATAGTCGAGGTAATTGCGGCTTAGTATCTTGCAGTAACACATACATGTTTTCTGTCAATTGTGCAGTACACATTCAGAACACAAAGTTAGTAACAATACGGGCGGGAGTAGAAAAAGCTATTGTTTCCGATTTGGACAATTTGGAGCATGTCGGGGGTCGGACGGGGCATGCAGGTGCAAGCAGCGATTAGCGTGACGGACGCCCCGGCCGATACAAATGGCCGCGTCGCCTGAGACGGATGGCCCGCGCCGACCCCGATGCACATTACGATACATTAATTGCTATTCCATCACCTCTATCTGTTCACATACGACCGACGCGAGTACACATTACATCGAATGATACGATATTTTTACCGGCAATAGAACCGATGCGCTGATTTACGTGACGCTGCCAGATAAAAATGTCACGTTTCACCGATCTTTATTGCTCAATCGCTCTAACTACGATCGAGTTTAATTCTATGATACAAAATTGTGGTCTCCGTCTACAAAGTTAACTTAATAATGAAAATTAGGGAAAATTACTTTAAGGATTACAATAGGTGCTATGAAGGGCGACCTTTGAAAATTCGCCGCTCGTTCCGGCGAAGGGTAGAGGGCCTAGAGGTCGCGGGGTGGGCAATAACCGCCCAAAACTAATAACATTTTTGCGATAGTGGAGCAAACCGAGCGAGCTTCCCTTCCACGTCTTTTATGGCACAACAATGCGCACTTGCAATACAAGGGGTTAGGAGAGTGTCAGTTTCTTACGATCGGTTCCCTATATTCCACGGTGGCATAAATGTGCCCCTGGAAAAATATTTGTTACGTGGGCGTGGGCGGGTTGAATGCGGTGAGTAAAATATAGCCGAGTTTCAGTATAAACATAAATTATCTAATATATTCCACTTGCTCCGTTACTTTTTGGGCCGAAAGGTAAACCTTTATATACTATGACTTTAGAATAGGACTCCAATATTACATTAGGGAGGTTGGTAATATCACTGGATAAGTCTGGTTATACCACAACTCATCAATTACTTTAATATAAAGCTTCGGTTGTATTTGATGCAAACTCTTGACATCAGTCGAAAAAACATTTCGTTCACAGCCTCCCGTACGGCTCTTCACATTGATACAAATCGGTTTAGCGAATTCGGCACGACAAAAATGACATCAAAGAGGAGCGAAGTGAGGCGTTCGTGTCTCGTTAAGTCGAGTAAGGCGGGCGAGTGCACTTGGGTGCCATAACGGGTATAACGAACGACGGAGAGTGCACCGCGCGCCGGCACGCGCCTTCGTTACCACTGCACCTACAGCGCCTAAAATGTACAGAGCATGGACTAGGTTTTTTATCACATTGAAGTAACAAACGAGCACGAAGTCCACCTGATGGTAAGTAGCCACTGCCGCCCATGGACTAAACGTTAGAAACTTCATATAGAACAAGTGTTCTATCTGAAGTCGATCACAGATGCGTTGCTACTCCTGAGAACTGAGATGGTCGCCTCATATGTAAGTGAACTGGCAACGCCACCCTTCAACTGAAACGCAAGACTGAAACGCACGCTTCACGCTAGTAATAGGTGTGGCAGTGGTACCTCCCCGGTCTAACTACATTGGTGCTACCACCTGGCAATATATCTTAATAAGCAGTCGGCGTGATAGACCAGTCATGTGAATTTTGGACTCCCACGGTACGAGTCCGCAATTCCCAAATCAGTATATGTACATTTGAATACAATTGTTATCAGTTGTTATATTGGTGAAGAAAAATAACACTAGGAGACCTACATGTCTGAGCTATGCTTAATGTTGTCAAGGGCATGTAAAATTCTTCAATGTACATTTGGTAAACGTATGTACAGAAGTGGAACACTAATGATTTGTTAATTATGATGTTATTTTAGTAGTCTTAATGCCGTGTGGTGCCGTTTATTCTTCCTGTAGATGACGTGAGAGACAACTAAAGATATACAAACAGCAGCATCTTCCTACAAAGATCTTGTAATATATTAATTTATTCTAAGTATGTTTGGTAATGTGTTCTGAGTAAATTTATAAAATAAACATACACGCACGTGATCGCACCCTTTATTTATATATATTATATTATCATATGTAGCTCAGATGGCATTTTCCATGTAGTTATTGTCGCGATTACGTTTGAACAGTACATATAAAGAAAAAATACACAAGCTTTAAACGTGCTTTTAAAAATATTAAAACGAAAAAGCACGCACTGTTAACAAACGTTAATACCATAAATTATTCGCGCTTTTATTCCCTAACGACGTATTTCACTTAAACTATTAACCGGGTTAGTGTCTACCGTAATAAGTTGCTCGTACAAATTAATTCCATTAGTTAAGGAACTCCAAATTGAAAGTATATACTTGGTCGAGCGGTGCGTGTAGTTCGCAGGGAATGCGTGCTACGCGAGGCTCATTTATCGATAGATCGATTCAATTTGATTGATTGGCGTCGTGCCTCGGATGAGCGTGGCCGGCGGTGCGCGCACGTCGTTACATCTCACGCTACACTATTTTACTATTGGTCGAAACAACACGTGTCGGGACAAATCGACACTCGAGGAAAACAATGAGCTAACGATTAGATGAATGACACGCTCGCGGCCAGCACACCGAAGCCCACTTGTACGCACTAAAGTGGGTGCCAAAAATGTTCATGATGTCAAACAGGGACGGGAATAGATACGGACCGGCGAGACGTGCCAACTCTTGTACCTGAGTAGGTGATGTGTGTGGTACTTCGGCGTTGTGTGCGTGCGTGTGGGTATTTGAAGCGCGTGGCCACGTGCCCAATTCAGTTTAGCATTTTGCCTATTTGACAAATCTGTAATGCGAGTATTTATCACTTTGTATTGTACCAATGAAATTCTTTAGCTTGCGATCCAATTGTAGCACAGGTTACATCTATACAGTGGATATCCATCTACATAGTAGATATATGTAATTTTATATTCTTATATGTCTATGAATGGATTTGAGTAACGTCTAACTGATTCCCCTTGCTTTTCTTGACTCAGCTAAGCTTCTTAATATCGCTTGTTGAAGTTTAAAGGACCTACAAGACTAACAGCAAGTGTTCATTTGCGACGAGTGCATTTATAAGCATGCTTCTTATGACATACTATCAACTGCAGGCAATAATTTTTCTGCAATTGAAAGATATTGTAAATGATTTTTTGTCTTACTATACAATGGCTGGAAAATAAACAAGTCGACAAAATCGATAAATTATTTTTGGACCTCCAATACACCAAATCCATATAAGCAGTAGCAATTTAATAAAAGGTACTCGAAACCTATCTACGATGGAGCAGATTATTCAAAGGGTCCGGGGCCCGAATCGTGCAATAGAGGCAGGTAACGCGATCATAGGCCAAGATCCAAACCCGGATGCCGCAAATAATTTTTCCTACAAGCTAAAACGAGGGAAAGGTGAAATCTAATTTGCAAAATTTTGTGGCTAGGATGGGAATTAGGTAAGCAAAGTCAATTCTGAATGTAAGTAAAATTTGAATTTAAAATGATTTATAGAGGCGCAGGGGAGTGGCTAATGAGCCGTCACGCAAGAGGGGCGCGTGTTTACGCCTCGCGTTCGCCGCCACTTTTTTATTTCGGCCTCTGGGCGGCGCCACGCACCTCCATGCGGCATATGTTACGTGCCTTTGACGTAACCTCGAGCACGCCTCGGCCTGTCACCGGGCAACGCTACGCTACCGACGGACTTCAGAATACTACAATTACCCCAAAGTAAATATTTGCACATCAGAGAGAGTCACTCGGGCCGCACTGAAAAGAAAGCCACTTCGCCGTGAAGGAGTCTTAAACTAAGAATTATTCACTCTGCTGAAGTTCCCGACAAGTTTGCATCGTGGTGCCGTAGCTTAACGTTAAAATATGCATTCGTGCGCGGAGTTATCTCCGCCACTTTTGCCGTTGCCGTCGGCGGGCGGTCAGCCGTTGTTTATCCCGGGCTTAATATTACTTGCCTACTTTTAACGCTAATAGCCTAGACAAACATAATACTCCAATGCCATAAATATTTCAAAAGATGAAGTTAGCTTAGTTATTAAAAATAATACCAATCCCGACAATGTTACTTGCATCAGTGCTGAAGGTACGTTGTCATTAAAGGAGATTTTGTGTCGGTCATAAAAGAAAATTAAATGTTATACAGCTGCGCGCCAGGTATCATGAACGGCAATCTTATAAGCCGTCCGTTGAAGTGATTCCTTCCAAAATTTTCGTATCAGGTCACCGTAGATGGTAATAAAGCTCAGAGGGCAGGAGAGCCGCGGGGCACGGTGCGAGTGCGAGATTAATGCAACGGAAGCGGGCGCGACCTCTCCAGGTGTTTCATTAAATCGCGAGCGGCGCCTCGGCCGGCTCCGAGCCTCGTACGCCCATTATGAACGGTGTAAGCTCTAGGGCCATTCGCTTTAAGAACGCCCGCGCCACTTTGTAACGGCCTTAATGAATCTTGTTACTTATAGGCTCGCGTAAATTGCCTGTTTTACTAACGTGCCGTCGCCGGTGCCTTATGAGAACTGGGAAAACAACCGATGCCAGCAAATGATGCTTTGTTTTGAACATTATAATAATAAGTTAATGAATTGACTCATATACGAATCAAGGTATAACTATTTATAAGTGTTTTACATAAAATAAAATAAGCATACCTAAAGTCACGTAAATCCAAATAGCGTTATGAGGCCAACACTGCCAACTGCAAATAGAACTGTTTCTACTGAAGTCGATCACAGTTCCTTTGTTATCCCCCAGGAGTAAGTTTGAAAGCCTCATCAATTTTAAACAAGCCTACCAATTGAGTTTAGCCTATAACGTGTACGCAATGACCTCGGTATATTCAATTAGTGGGAACGCATTTGCAACTTTTAACAATTGATCATGATTTATTTTTTACGAGTATGTTTCCTGTAAACGCCTTCGCAGCCGATACAAAATTTGAATATTCCCAGAAATGCCACCGAAAAGCATTGGGTCAACGAACGGGCACTAAGTTACGACACCGTTCGCTATTTCTGCGGACAGGTGACCGAACAGTTCAGTGGGTGCGTAATTAGTTAATTAGTTGACGAAAAGTCATGTTACATTAACGTTTCTACGTGACTGAAGTTTGGACGCGAGCGAATTCCTCGGTCCCGATTTATCTACCGGACTCACCGCCTGCCGGGACTTTGTTTCTACGAACTGAGTGGTATTAAGATCCTTTTAATTTAAAATGTTATATAAATACACGGTACTCAACATGTAAATATTTACAATTACGTTTAGAGAATCGTAGAACTTTGCTCTTTGTGCGTTTAGTTTTATTTTATAATATTATTAGTATTGTTTGGCTCCGAATTTTGAACTGAACTACGAAAAGCTTGCAGCATATTTACCCACGCTTCTTCTACATATATTGGTATAGAGAGATTAAGGGCCAACGCGAGCCGGACGTAGTAAAAACCGGTCAAAAAACTTCCGATATGGCTTAACGACTGCCAATGATAATAACTGGGATTGAACGGCTTTACTCGTAGTTCGTTAAAAAAACAGATGAAATTCAACCACACGAGGTCATCCATCCATTTTCTAACCACACCAAAAAAATCTTAACTTTTCAGATCAGATGTGATCTTCACGTCCACGAAGCTATGTGTGCTTTCTGCCGAAACATAATCTGTAGCATTAGTCTTCTTGGATCCTTTGCAAGGTTTTTTTTTTTTTTTTTAGGACGGAAGTAGCAAACGAGCATGTAGTCCACCAGATGGTAAGTGGCTACTGCCGCCCATGGACATCTATAATCAACCCTAGATAAGATCACCTAAGGTTAGCCAGGTGCGTTGCTACCCCTGAGGACTGAGATGGAATGCCTCGGAAAAGTATGTCTCCCTTACCACACCCTCCAGACCCGAACACAACAGC
>MOOZ01000773.1:377434-389502 GCA_002930495.1 Cecropterus lyciades
AAATAGGTGTGGCGGTGGTGCTTCCGGAGTCGAACCACAAAGAGTTCTACCACCTTCGAAAAAGGTTGTAAAACCAATGCATTACCAGAGCTAGGTACCACCGTCACGCCTATTTCTATCGTGAAGCAGTTCATGCGTTTCGTTGGAAGAGAGTGGATGCCGGCGACCAGCCTAGAATCTCTGTTATATGTGGAATTACTTAAAAATGTTCATGGGTAGCAGTGGCCACTTACCATTAGGTAGACTGGATGTTCGTTTGCTACTTCATATTTATAATAGCTAAGCTATTACTCACCAATGTGCGATGTTTCATGTGCATATAGTGCATATAATATAGAAAAGATGTATGTATGTTGGATGTAATGTATGTTATAAAATATCATAATAATAAACCATTCACTGGAATAATGTTTTCCAAACATTCGCCATTATAGCCGTACAAGTTCTGGCATAAATACCCATCAGTAAATTATATAATCAATGATAATTAAATTTTTATGTCTAGCAGGGGTGTAAACATACTTGTAACATTTTATACGGGTTTCATAGTTTAGCTAATGTTTCAACAACTCATAATAATAAATCTCACGAGTGAACCATAATATAATAGGATGCTGGACATATATCGCACATCTTTGAGAATATTTTAAATAACATTCCGTATTAGCTATGTGGTATATGTAGTGTGCTTATAATATTTCTTTAATCTCTGCGAGAATTTTGATTGCAAACACTTATCTTAAAAACAAGGATTAAATATATCAATAAAAAACCTGTATGTTCATCAAGAAGTACCAAAATTAAAGAGGTAACATTCCGCTCTCCGTACATTCTTGTTTAAATTTAAAATTAATAAATTTCTTTACGTGTCCCTTTAAACTTAGTGGATAAATTCATAGTTTACCAATTCGCACTAGACTAGCTTTGTAGATTACGGCCTAAACAACTCTCACTCAGACGAGAACCATGCCCAGCAATGGGACAAGTACGATTTCGTGTTAAGAATTACTTTTCAGAAAAAAAAAATGCATTCCAATCTTCTATTGAAACTTTTCTGTGACATATCTGTCTTATTCGAGGGCTTTAAGCATACGTAGAACCTATTCGTAGTTCTTTGTAGCGACCTCAAAGGAATGCGAGACTTTCTTCTTTGTAATTCGTAGTCATGCCGCGGTCCTAAAATTTAAGTAAATCTAGATCGAGTTACTAAGCTGAGTATTCAGTTGCTATACTTGTACTTTTATTCGGTTCATATTTAGCGACTCTCTACTTAAATAATATATTTATATGTATCCCATGTCATTGCTCAGTGAGCAAAGGAAAATCCTCTGCGAGGCCGAGCGGTCGCTTAACCAGTTTAGTAGTGCTGATGCAGTAATTAGTCTAAGCAGCACTAGACGGAGCGCCCGTTTTACGCTCCACGCCTCGACTCACATACTTTGACTCACTTGCTCACTTGATTCAGTGACACATACGCCTCATTATTCAACTAGAACGTATTAGTCGCTTATTTTAAGACTCAAAAGTCTAGACACCGGCTATACCCTACACTCGTCTCTCCGTGTGACAATGCCATCGCAACAAAGGTTTCTAGGACGTAGCCGCAACGGTATTCCTTTTGCTTTTGTATCGCAGATTTAAAGAACTCTGTCGCGCAATGAACTAGATTCTAAAGTTTTGTCATCGGCTGCCATCCCGGGAGACAAATGCGATTCACTGTTCGTTCTTCTAATGGATGATTCCGAATAGACTAAGAGCAAAGTTGAGTAAAATGCTACATAGAAAATAAAGCAGTATGAAAGATGTTTCAAGTTATAAGAGCTACTTTATTAAGAATTAATTATTACAAAAGATAATTTTCAACGCAAAATTGCGTTATTCTAGCTAAAATTAATCTTAAAATCCTGTTCATGGCTAAAGTTTCGCATTATTTTTATTCATGCCGTACTGGCGACGCCTAGGTTCCTATTAAATTGTACTGTGGCAGATAAAAGGCGATAACTGCGAGTCGGGCTAACTACAAAATAAAGAGCTTTTAGTAGGTACGATAAGGGAAGTTTAAGGGGAGTTTTCGGGCTCGGGTCGGACCGATAAATTGGGCGGCACTTAATTATGATCTCGGGCGGCATCTTGCAAGCGGCTAATGTCCCGGAGTCGTTTAATGCGCGAACTTGTAGTCTCAGCTCCGGCGGGCGTGATAAATTTCCATCTGCGCCCCGCGCCCGGCCCCAGAGGTGCCGCGGTGGTACCGGCCCGACACACGCCCGTCTAATTTGTACACCTTAAATCAGTACTACGCGCCGCTTCGCACGTCGCTCGCTCCGACCGCAAAACTTCCAACTTGCGAGCAAGTGCTGTAATACTGACTTCTAAATCGAAATAACAGGACTACACTAGGCACTTTACGGAACAATTTGAACAATACCAATTGAGGGTACAGCTAGGTATTTCCAGGAAATTACTTTTCAGTTGATTAATAGACACTTCGTTAAATAATAATGTAATAGCTGCGAATGAGTAACGCTTATTACACAGGTAGGTAATAAAAAATACAACGTCATAAAGTGCTAACATAATCAAAGAGACTAGGGTGGAGTAAATGAATTCTAGTTAAAGCAGTCTCGGGTCTCCGATGCATACGTCGACGTTCCCACGCTACATCGTATTCCACTCACTAAAATCCGAGAACTTAGTAAATGTTCGCATAAATCAATTTTCTTTGTACAACCGAGTTATTAGCCGATGTGATTTACGGCGGAAGACAAAAGTTTGTTCGCTTCACGCCGCCTTCATTTGCCGGTTGACATTGAACTAATTTTCAACTAACTTTATGGTTAGAAGAAATTATACGCAACGTAGCATATAAATGTACCTACTTGAGTTTTTTTTTTGCGAAAACCGTAAAAGCTTTTATATTGTTGTACCATACGTATATTTAATTAGTGACCCGGACAATACCTAAACGTGAATACGTAGCTCATTTGAATAACTGAAACTGAGTTATAATAAATCTTGGGTGTTACCCAGTGCGCAATATTAGGCGTTTGCTCGGCTGGGTACATTAGGAAGTGTCAGAATGTTATTGCGCCATGTTAGGTTAATGTGGAGGCGGTCGAAGCTTTGCGAGAACGAGGGGAGCACAGCAGGCTCCCACTATTACAAGGGTGTGTTGTTTAGTTCTTTGCAGTTGAGAAATTAGGCCGTGAGCTTTGAACTAAGCCAGCGCAAAACGTGATGCCAAAATGATGAACTGGTGTTTGAATGTGTGATAGACGCACACATCTAAAAGAAGAACGTATTCTAAGTACGACTTCAGTATGAGAGATAGTTTTTGTGCTAGGGTATGCGGGTGCATTACGCATGACGTCACGGATACGTGGCAAACCCCTTTATGTGAGAAAATTGCGGCACTTTCTTTTAGCATGACGTGGCACAGTCGGAACCGCGGCGCCGCGGAAACCTATAGGTATAATTAAAGCGGGCAAGACGATGGCGAGACGTTACGCCGTCCTAACGACTTTTATGGCGTATGTAACATTGCCGGTACATAAAATAAATGTGCCGCCCCCGACGCCTCGATATAGCACAGTATTCGCAGATTAATAGCGTCGAAATGTTTACTCTCCCGCTACACGACTGCCATTATTCGCAATCTTAACATATTAACGAGACAAGTATTGAAAACTGTTCTCGTTTTATTGCCATTGGAATTATACATGGAACATAAAAATGGGACATAAAAATGTGTTTTAATAGACGGTAATCGTGTGATTCAAGCAATTAACATATTTCTCTACAGTATAGGAAGAGGAAATGCACAACGGTATAAATTCTTATTAAAATAACCGTAAATTTCATGTCCTTACGACTCGCACAAAAGACCGCGGGGTCTTCTACACTTTGTGAAAACAACGTGCTCATTTTAGCTTTTACTTAAATGAGGGTCCTCATGTCGGGCGTAAAAGTTTTAAATTCGACTAGGAGTGTAGGAGATAATGAGTAATCATAGCAAACAGGCAGGTCGGAGGCCGTAATGCTGGATTGCGGCGGTGTGAGTGGCGGTGACCGGCCCGTCCCGACCCGTCATTTAAATCTTTATACGTCCACATTAGCTTTATAGGCGGCGGGGAGCTTTCTCCGGCGTTAGCAGCGCCTGAGTGCACTTTTATTGAGGATGAAATACCGTAATTGCCACTCGGCGCCAAGCCGTGACTGACGAGTTTTGTACGTGTTAATTGTGCTACGCCACGCGACCGCGAATTATGTGACCTCACCAAATTTGATACAACACCAACGCATAAACCACCCCGCGAACTGTATTTAGGTATATCGCATGCGAGCAGGCGCGCCGAATGGATTCCGAAGATTCCGCGTTTCCTTTCCGTTTGGGTATTAGCGATAACACCTCGTGCGATGTTAAGGATGTTTTCGCGGCAAAGGAGACGGAATTAAGGATGATAAATAGTATTAGGAAACATAATGGGGTCTATATTCAGAAATTCGGGCCCCAGGGCCCACATAAAAAGGGAAATATTCAAAACAATAACCGCTTTTCATATCTCAATCCCCAAACAGCCGTAATCTTGACAAATGACGGTCTTTCAAGTGTAGTCGGCACTACGGGCCGCATTGACAAAGCCCCAAATAAACTGACGCGGACACATAAATAAGCATATTCGATGTTTTATTGACTGGAGGAAATGCGAAGGAAATAGTTTCCCGCATCATTACGCCAGACATCAATCAAGGGACATTCACTAGTAGGGCACTCTTCGGAAGCGTATCGTGTGGGTCGATTTAAATGGTGCGGTCAGGAACGCGTGGATAATTGAGTGTTATGTTTCGATTAAATGATGTTGTACGACGAATACTGGCCCGGGCCTGTTTACAGTAATTGCTTCTTTTTCCCTTAAAACACATCAGATTATTATAAATCATTAACCTTTTGTGTAAATACCAAATGTATACATTGAATCAAGTCGTGCATTATGCGAGTTCGAACACGAAAAATAATTGTAAAAAAACACATCTTTTATTTCATTACAATCGAATTTAGTTCATGGCTCGTCTTACGAAAGTTGCTTCCAGAATGTTACAAGTCGTTATTCCACAGCATAACAGTAGTTATTTCCGATATTCCTTCACTGTACAGGCTATACTGCTCTGATACGCCCTACCCGAAAACAGAAAAGCCAGCACATTCAAGATGCTTGTCCGGGAACATTATTTACAACAATCATGAATCCATCGACGTTTCAAATAAATCCTTGTGTTATTATAATTATCATTTTGTGTATTATTATAATTATTGTGGTATTTGTTTAAATATATATTAATTTATATTGTTTTTTTTTTTTATATACTGTAGGATATTTCAATAGATAATAGCGTGCGTTTACTATTTATATGCCTACCAAAAATTATCGTCATCGCCCAGGGTTGACTGGCAGAGAATGCCATAAGGCTTAAGTTTACCCGTATAACCCTTAGTTAAAGGTGTTTCAAAAAGTAAATAAATAAATAAATTTATCAAGGATAAACAAGCAGGATAAACTTTAAGAGCGCGTGGAACTGAAATTAAAGCTACATTTATAGTTATATTTTGATATGGCTGTTTAATACCTATATTCGAGTATTTTCCAAAAAACAATCTTCAAATCAATTCGAAATCCGTAGCACGAATAAACTACACTGGACCAGTTTTTTTATTGATTGGTGCAAAATGTATTGTACACGCTACGGGTGTAAGCCTCCCATGTAAACGTAAACACTACGAACAAATTTTGGGTCTCATTAAAAAAACCATCAAACCAATATTCAGAATCTTATCATATCAATATGACGTATTCTCGTGCAGAGGCGAACATAACAAGCCATGTTCCGGTTAGATATTTTATATTCTCCAATAAAATGTGCGTTTTGGCAACGTTAGCGTCTTATACGCACGAGCGGAAGGAGTTCTTGCGTCGTAGCGAGCTAGGGCGCTACGACGCACTACAATGTACGATAGTTAGAACTATCGTACATTGTAGGGCGTATAGCTGAATTGTTCGACGGACTTGGTTTTTTTATAAGAATTCATTTGGTATAACCATATATATAATAATACCGTACCATGCTATGGACAGGATGTCCTTATTTATGCTTTTGATATTATGGCTGCCTTTGTTGTATTAACATATTATAGGCATGCGTTAGGTTTCCATAATAGTAACCATTTCATTTCTTAAACTAGGCCAAACATTGAATGGCTTTTAAAAGGAGAAAGATGACGTACAATAAGCTTATTCGTTATTGCTTCGAATACTTCCAGCACAAAGTAATTTCAAGTAAAATTCCGACCCCCATAAAATTTAGGTCTTATAAGTAGCGGCTCTACATAGAGTGCACGATATCTGCATTGTAGGCGTCACGGCGCCGGCGGGTCTGGCGTCGCGGCGGCGGCGCATACATCAGGCACGCGACGGCCGGCCNNNNACCCCCGCGCCCGCCCGCCCCGCCAATTACCAACATTGGAGTTACCAGCTCGGCTCCACTGTATTTCCTGGCCAATGGTACTTTTAAATGTGACTTTTGGAGCACTAAATTTTAAAAGTATTTATTTACACAATCCTTAAATCTTTCCTTTGTTATTTTCGAAAGTTACAAAGCCACGGACGAGTAAAGCAAAATTTGAAAAGTCTCGTAAATCCTAGTACAACTTTTAGTTACAGTCAGTTTAGAGTCGTATAACCGAAGCGGCGAATAACAGCTCACGGACCTCTAAGCTCCTCTAATCACTTGATAACTTACAACTGTGGATGTATTGTCTACTTTGTCCTTACGAATTGACGATAAAATAACAGTTATTTTGCAATGTAATTTAATTTTAATAGGAATACTTATTTATCTCATCTTTCCTACATTTTAATAATAATTCGTTAACTGATTATCGGAATTTCATTAGAAATGAGCTATTGAGCAATATTTTTACAAAATGTTGCTCAGTAGTGTAATAAAAATTACATTTCTCCAAGCTAGAAACAGTAGCTTATCTTAGGAAATAATTTTAAGTATCAACTGGATATTTTACAAATACTATTCGCTACTAAGGAATGCCATTTATGTTCAAGTTACGATAGTAACGTAGAATATTTAGACTATGTGTCTATACTTAAGTACGTAAGCATGTACGGCAATTATCTTACAAATTATGGGTCGTACTTCGATTGCTTTATCTCTGCTGTTGTTTAGCCATTGTCCCAGTGGTGGGCAAGGGTTTCCTCTCAAGGTGAGAGAGTGGTAGGCCATCGTCCAAGTGCGAAATAGTAGATCTCGAATCTCCGTCGTATTCTTAGGTTAATAAAATTGGATATTGTTACCGAACCGGACTTCGGATGCCAAACTACAGTTGTATTACTTAAAACAATCTTAATCATGAGGTATGGGTTATCACGTCAAAGAAACCGTGTAGAAAAAACATATAACAGCTTGTTACATTGAAACAACCTTGGCGTACAATTTTAATTATCGCAAAACTAATTTCAAGAACTTCAACACATAATTTTTACATTATACCTCAATTACATTAGTCACGTTGACTAAAGACAATAGTACACATCATGGTACTTAACTCTATCTTAACATTCCGATTCAAAAGATTAAAGTCTGTCATGAATTCAAAAGTAAAATAGATTCATTATAGCTTAAGAAACTGGGCCTCCCAATCGAAGGTCCGAGGTTTGAATTCCAGGCACCACTAATTTTGTTATAAACTATGTGCGTATTACAAATTAATGTATAGGAAAACCTCATGAGAACCTCACTTGAAAGTTCTCTAGCAAAAAGTTCTCAAGGTGGGTGAAGTATATAGACTGTACTTGAATAATAGTACCTGGCTAGCGCTGTGGACTATGGACTAACTCTCTTATTTTGAGAGAAGATCCGTGCCCAGCAGTGGGACAATAACTATTGACAAGACATTTGGCAAAATCTATTAAAATAAAAACCCTTTAGTTTTATCGAATCTACGAGCAAAATCTTAGCCTTCTATAAAAACTATAGATCAGATCAGGTCTCAGGGCGCAAACATAATCTGACATCACAACATAATTGCCACCAATCGGAATAATTTGAATCAGTGACTCACGTCTGTGTATAAGATGTACCTACAACATATAATTACATACAACTAAACCGGTTCTATCTTCTTCAAGATGCCATTGTAATGATACTGGATCTATAAAGGAAGTGTATTTGTTTTTAATTAGTTTATACGCCACTATTGAGAGTAATATATGAACGGAAACCGATGTTGTGACAGTAAGTAGCAATAATTTATGTAAATTTTATGTGTATTTATACATTTTTAAACTAGTTATGTGCACGATTAGCCCTTATCCAGGGTCATATTTGTTTACGTAGATAACAATTGAATAAAAAACGTCCGAAATACTATTATTTCGGAATTATTTCAGACTCAGATATTTCGACGATTTTAAAGTCAACTAAACTTATGTTAAAAACGGCGATGAATTAACCGCCAGATATTAATTATAACAGACAGATTTTCATATGGAATCGTAAATGAGTTAAAGCTAGAAACTTTAGTTGCATATTTTGAAAATTTTTCATTTCTTCTAATACATACGAACAGTGTTTAAAAGCGCAATTTTTGTTTTTAATATAGATGATTAACAATCTAATATATTTCTTTTTGAATATCTAGGATGAACGAGATAGAAATGTTTCGTCCTTATTTCATGACTTGTGAAGTTAAAATCATTTAAAGTACAATACCTTTTATCGCGGCGTAAGACATAATTATACAGAGTGAATGGTCTGATATGAATGGTAAACATAAAATGCGAGCGGTGCCTATACAGTATGCAAAATTAACGGTGGCATGTTCTTTATCTACCCGCTTTCAGGTCTAGAAGCACGTAAGTCTTCATAATGGCAACATTAATCTATAGATAAGGGTCTCACGGCGCGGGTTAAACAACGGGTTCCGGTTGGGTCGCCGTGCTGCACGCCGGTCACAGCCAGTGTCGCCAGATCTATTGTTAGTCTTAATAAATAGGCACACATGAGTAAAATGCACGCCACACTTAATATTGTTTTTAAAACGTTATCTTTATTCAAATTACGGAAACGTTGAGTGTGAATAGTCGTGGAATTATATAACAAGATACAATAAAAGTCAAAGCAAGCAAAAAAAGTCTACTTAGGTGTGTTCGTTAGCAGATGTGTGATTAAATATCAAAAGGTAATAAATGTTTTCGTAGTTTATAGCCCACGTTCCACATAGTGTCTGAATAAAATTGTTTTTTGCTACTAAATAGGTATAATTTTCAAATTCGTTAAAATACTAAATACGCCTATTAAAAAAAAACATATATCAGAACCTTTTATTTGTACTCCTTGTGAAGCGAATCTCCACAAAATTCACTAAAAAGGATTGTTCGAATAAGTTTGTTTTTGTTCCGGAATGTATAATATTTAGACGCGGTAAAAGACTATAAACTCTTACTTAAAAAAAAAGAAATATATTTGCACTCATTGTCATCTAGTGAATGTACACTAAATTCACTAAAAAGGATCGTTATTAAACGTCTGAAATTCCCAACATTTCAACAACGGCCGCATACGACAACACTGTAGTCAAAGCACCGTGAAACGACAGTATGTCCGTCGGCATTGCGAGCTGCACGCCCGTGCTCTATTCTCCCATTATCCTATGCAAATCCGGATTTCCCAAATATCGTGTACCGCCGCGGGCTACCTGCTATCGCGGCTATTAATAACCCGCCGTGTTACAAATACCGAGCCGAGCTAGTACCGGCTAGTGATGCCAGTTCCTTCCACTTTTGGCGGAATTTTTCATATTTTTTCCATCATGTTAGTAGACATTAAAGACTGATGAAAAACAGGTTAAAACTTTTCGTGACTTTAAGAAGTCGCGTCGTTATTATTTCAACGTAGTTCTTCCAGTAATATTCTGCCTAGAACCGGAAGGATTATTCAAAGATATATTTAGCCAAGCTAATACTGCCAGCATTACTAAAGATGACAGCAGATTAGTTTTATATTCTATTTTGAGCGCTACAAATAATATGCTTTTCCTGCAACAGTATGTTAGATACATACGTATAATTAAATTTTATAATTTACTAGATTATTCCCGTAGCTTCGCCCGCTTCGGTCACGTTTACTGCGGTAATCAGTTTCCTATGCGTTAATCTAGGTTATAAACTATCTGCGTGCCAAATTTCAGTAAAATCCGACCACTAGTTTTTCGTGAAAGAGTAACAAACATCCTCACGAAATCTCGCCTTTATTATATTAGTAACAGATTTTAAGAAAGATCCAAGAAGAAATAAGTTTAAACACACTGTTACATTACTTGTTAACATGAAAAAGGTTTCACATCAAATTTCTTTGTCCCATTTCGGCGCATGAAACGCGTGGCAACACCACACGAGGCACGAAGCCGAGCGTTTAGCGACGACGATATAAACTAGCAGCATGGTAGACTACTTTATGCGCGGCGAGTGGTATTACACATTTTGCAAAATTGATGCGATAAGCCCGAGTAATGGATATCTTGTGGGGTACACGTTGAACCGTGTAGAACACGATCTAATACCGCATGTGTCTGGAGTTTTAAAATAAACATGAAACTTTATAGTCAACGGTGCGAACGGTTTGGGCGTGGTGAAATGTTAGTATAGGCAAATATCGGTGTCTGTGCGTGCGTAGTACGAGTTTTCTACGTCTCCTTAAAACGTTGACCGTACCTTAAAAATGGTCACAGTTAGATATGGCCGCAATCATAAGCGCGCAATGTATATTGTTATTTATGACGAAAACTTAAACGGTGGTTGTTTTGAGGAAACGTAATAAACTCGTATTATGGGGACTGGTGTATATTTCAAAATAGTTCTGTATCTCTGAGAGACACATTTTTCCTCCTCTGCAACGCATATGTTCGAGTTAAGGAAAGAACTTCAATGTTATTTAAGGGTGATCCAATTTTATTTAACTTATTCGTTCGTGATTGTACCAGCAGTGTTGTTATGTCCTGACAATTGTTTTAAAGCAAAGTTATTTCTACCTAATCACAACAGTGTTATGCATTGCTGAAGGGTGTGGTAAGGGAGTTACTTATCCGAAGCATTCCGACTTAATCCTCAGGGGTATCAACGCATTTGTGGCTAATCACAGGTAAGACGGGTATAATAAACTATTATCTGGGATTGATTACAGTTGTCCATGGGCGGCTGTGGCCATTTCCATTAGAAGAACTGCATGCTCGTTTGCTACTTCCATATTATAAAATACTAAAAACATGGTCATTTGCCATTTCCATATTATAAAAAAAAAAGTTGGAATCACCAATGATCTATTTCCAACCTGTTCTATTTATGGCGCAACTACAACAGTGACCACCCAACACCAAGTTGATCTACGAGTCCTAGACCTTTATCGTTAGACCGGCTAGGGCCACTAATCGTAAATCGGCAAGGCACTATACCGAGGGTGGCAGGTACGTCTATCGATCATAACTTAGTTTCACAGTGATTATCTTCAAGGTAAGGAAGTATCGCGTGAAAGCTATCGCACCGACAATCGGTTCACGATTAAATTAACTTAGTATTTAGTTAATATCATTATGTATTCGCTACGGCAATAGCACTAGTATTTAAATTAGGGTTCGGTTGCTACCCTCTTTATATTCCACGTAGTAAAGGATCTACTGGAGGAGGACTGAAGATATATAGAAATACTAGCTTATTCCGCGGTACACCGCTTCGGTCACGTTTCCTACTGTAATGAGTATCCCATGCGATAATCAGTCATAAAAAAAACAGCGAAATCCGACCGAAATCCGAAAGTTTTCATGTGAATGAGTAACAAACACACATATGTCCTCACAAACTTTCGCTTTTATAATATTGGCAAGATAAATTATAACAGTAAAATGTATAAAAAATATAAATTAAATGTAAAAAGAAACAAATTGCCAAATTAAATATAAAAAGCTGCGTCCAAATTGCTGTCCCTAGGATGAGTTCCCAGAATGCTGG
>MOOZ01000773.1:389528-410441 GCA_002930495.1 Cecropterus lyciades
CAACATTACCTCGTTGAATAGCAAGGCTAATTCGTTGACCGAAGTATGTACCAGCATTCTGATCATTCGTTGATTCTATCAAACGTTTGGATATATGCTTAAAAAATAATTAGTTAGTTAGTTAATATTTTGTTACTTCCAATTTAATAATAAATAAATTAAACTTCAAGTTAATGTAGAAAATATCCGTTCTTTTTGAAAATATTTTTCTCAGTTCTGTTTTACCGTGTTGATGCAAATGGCTTACTCATCAAGGCATTGTATTACTAAAACCTAAAACAAAGTATGCAAGTTCTTCAACGTTAATTTGTTAGTTCCGATGGATCCGCTCAATTCACAGTCGTTATTCACATTAAGATTGAGTCACGAGGCTCATTTTCCCAGGTTTTATATAATTCGAAACAAAAACGAGCGATTCGAAAACGTACATTGCGTTCGTTACTTGTATCCCCTCCATTGTAATGTTTCGAGTCATTTGCGTCGCATTAGTGCCACGACGGAGCTCGTATTTATTTGAACACGAATTTTAGACGATACATGTTTCGATTTTAAAGCGTATGCGGAAGTAAAACAAATGAATAACGCTTATTTTAGAACACCAATTAAAAAGTATTCATAATTTGAAAAACCTTGTAGTTTATATTAACTTATTAAATTGTATTCGAATTCAGCCAGTACTTGAAACTTTCAACACCTATTATTAGATTATTAGAGGCTTTGATTATAAAACCACTTATGCTCGTATGTCCAGAATCAAGAGACGGCACGGCAAATTCACAATTAATTAACACTTTAATATCAATTCGTCTCGGAATTTCTCGCCCATTAAGTGTGAACTGGTTAAAAAAAATCCTCGACTGAATACATTTCAAAAACATTTGCGTTGCGAACGCTTTCTGTATCGCGCGCTTGTTTTACTTACACAGTAGTTTTTTATCTCATTAAGGCGCATGACTTTTTGCGTTTAATTGCGAAAATCGCATGCCGCATCTTTGTGGTATTATCATCGCTGTGAACAAACATTTCATGCATTCAGAGATATAAAAAAAGAAAAGAACTATATGATTCCAAATTAAATGAGTGGAATGAATGAAAAGCGACTACGAATATTCATTAAAAGTACACACGTAGGTATATTATAAAAATATAGGATAACGGTAAGGCAGCATCAAATTCGAGCAGATTAAACTGTATAACAAACTCTGTTAATACCTTTTAATTAGTTTTTGAACAAAATTCATAGACGATGAACATATCGAAGCCGGATAATTCCTTTCATCACGAATTTTCAGGAAAAACATTTTCTTTTTTACGTAACGTTATTGAAGAATTATACTTAATTATAATACGAGTACTTAAATAGACCCTTAACAAACTGTTAGTATGAGAATGTATAAATATAATTAGGTTTCGAAACTTTATGGGATTATGGAAGTTAAGTACATTACGCACTTGTCTGCATGGCCTCATAGGTAATGGTCATCGTAGGTTTAAAACAGTCGATGTTTATATTGTTGAAGATAAGCAGAAGGTTATGACATTAGCAGCAAGGGCATGAGTGACACTGGTGGTGACAGGTCATATACGTTAATATATCTATGGATATATATCTATATATCTATGTCATTACGAAGGAAGCGTCGTGGAAAGTTTGAAAGAAGATGGTAAGGAGTACCTATTATATAGTGGTGTTATACGTGACAGTAATTAATTTATTACCTAAGAATAGATAATGAGTTCGACTTAATTATACCACGAAAAGTGTATAATTTAGAAGAATTTACTAATTTTGTTTAATTTACGCGTGACATATCTTTTTGTATTTTTGTTTTATGTGGGGATATTTTCTATAGGTTCTATGGTCTATACATTTTAAAGCCTATTTATCTTGCATTTAATACAATATTTACACATAATACACTATTATTTTAGAAAGAGATATTATAATGGTCATCTTAGATTAAACTTCAACGGACATCGTAGTTGTACATCGTGTATTGTAATGTATACAGCTTAGTATGTATCTAGTAGTATAATAATACGAGTGCAAGGACAGTAGATATTTTTATTTAATCGCAACAACGCTTGCCCTTTCTCAGTCGATGTTTTTTCCCTTCCAATCAACATTTCCAAAGCAGTGCTAGACATAAAGCTATGTCATTGTAATCATTATTCCATAGTGGCGGGAGGGTGAGAGTTGTGGACCGAATAGAAATAGCGGAGGGTGGAAGATAGTGAAATCAATATTTATAGTGGTGAACGCAAACAAATTTTTGGATTACATTTTTTTCAACGGTATGAAAAATAATGTTCACATTTTTCGTATGTGATATAACGAAGAGATGGACGGAAATATTACGAGGAAACACGAGAAAATATTATGTTAGAATTATGACAAACTATTAGGATGAATTAATTTATATTGATTTCAGTTAAATAAACACAATTTTATGTTTATCAACGTAGAAATTCTTAAGATTTACACAAATTGTAACAAAATAGACGAATTTTAATAATCAGTAATAAGTTACTAGTTAGTACTAATAGTTGGTCTTTTTTTTAAATGTAACATTTTAATTTACAGATTTCTTTCTATAAATAATATATTAAGCAATAATACATGTTTGTATATATGTTTGTAATAGCACAATATACGAGTATTATTACGATAGTTCGTAATCCATAATAAAGGTAATGTACATACGCAAGGCCAAGAAAAATACTGAATTAATCCGCGCTCGTATATTTAATTCCAAAAATATGCCTATATTATACGAAAAAGAGCTGTAAATTTAGTAGAACAAGGTCAGACAATAAAACGTGGCAATTCCAATCCGATTCTACACTATATTATACCTAGTAACCAACGCATAAATTCTTTGAACATTTAGTTTTTTTTTAAATAATAGGCCTAAGCCGATAATTTCATACGGTTAATTTCTGCAGGTTGTACCACACATATTGGGACGCAAGTTTTCCCACCTAACACGCCTATAATTTGAATATAACGAAATAACGGTTCAGCTCATTACATTTTCAAGGGGCTGCAGTTACCGTGTTTCATTTATTGCGTAAATCTTGTAAAACAGGTTATCCGAATAAAGGGGATGGATCATCGCGAGGTCAGAGGTCCGGGGTCAGGTCGAATCAGGTCAGCCGCTAAAAGTAATCCCTTTAGTTTAGGACGCATTAAGTATCCCGCTTTCTTTCTAACTGTAAAGTGGCAAACGTGTACGCAATCTATTTGATGACCTCTATCGGGAAAGGCACGGATACCTATAATGGAACTGGATCCATGTTTTATGAGAATCTATGTACGTTTTTCCGAAAGTATCAGCCACGTGTCGGCCGCATTTATCTCAAATGTCTTATGTAACATTTAATGGACTTAGAATAGTTGATCATTGCTTATTATCATTTATCGTTAACGAGTAAAAATTAGAAGATTTTAGGCCATAGAAGAGTTGGTGATGCTCTTTTCCTAGATGACTTTTAGGTTATTGCGCTGTTAACGCTTACAATTGATTTATACAGTTAGGACCAAAATATTGGGCTTATTTTGGGGTTCCAAACTATTGGGCTTCGTATATAGAAATGGGCCAGATACTCTTAAATTGGGAGGTCAAAAATGCTTAGCTTTCACGCGATTTCCACCTAATAACGGTCTATCGACAATTATTTCTTTTAAATTTACACCTTCATACTTTTCGTACACAATACTATTTATTCTGACAGTTTCCCTGATTCGTATCGTTGCGCGTTCGTCCATAGTTGTCTACATGACATTCGCATTTGTCTCAGTTTGGATAAGTGAACGTTTGTTTCACACGTAGGGAGCATTTTATATATTAAGCGCGTATCCTGAATATATATTTAGCTACGCAGTCGCTTCAGTTGTAAAGTTAAATACAAATACTCCGACACTGCCATCTACGAATTTGTTTCCAAACAAGAATTTCCCCCCAGGGTTTCCGTACAACAAAACCTCTCCAGTCTATTACTCGACCCGTCCGTTTATATTTATACGATACAATAACTAATGAAAATGAAGAAACGCAATTATCGTCTGGGGAGAAGTGTTATTCCTCCCTTATTATAAGGGCGAATACTTACAAGCGTCGCGGTTACTTAGTGGGCGGGCGGGGTCGCAAAGCTGAGGGTCTAAATGCGGTCCAATATGACATTGTGCTTTCACACTGTTCAAATATAACTAAACTAGCTAAAAGATTCACAAATGATATCCCACAGGAGGGAAAAGCACATTTTGCATTTACTATTCAAGTCACGTATGAACCAACTTCGTACATTTCAGAGGAAAAATTTTAAATTTCTTAAAAGGAATAGAATGAAGCGAATTTCTCGCCCTCACGCCACACTTGCAAGTTTTTAAAGAGCGCATTGGATAATTAGATTAGACGCCGCTGCAGACTCGAGTCGACGTGTAAACCGACCCAAGTTCTTTTTTATTACACATTAATGTCTCGCTTTCCACCGAGAAGTAAGAAAAATTGGAATCTTAACTAAACGTATAAATATTTCACTGGACGCGAATCATATTATCTTAACGTACGTGCAGGTCCAACAACTCTGTCTAACTCATAAGAATGAAAATTATAAAAAGTAAATCAAAACTCATGAAACGTAGAAAAGCGAGTGATCAAACTATAATTACATTAACGAACAAAAGATCCAACGAGAATGTTTAGTGCATATTTTAGAAGAAATTAAATGTTATTCTCACCGAGTTCAGAAATCCCAACAGACACTTGACAGAGAGCAATTATTTTAAATTTTACTTAAAATGTGCCATTTCGGCTCGTCCGCACGGGCAGGCAGATGACTGGGGAATGGCTTGCGACTACGTCCACCCAATGCTACAATTTAATTAAATATGGCTTCAGATTAAGTTCGTACGGCTTCACACAAACTATTGCGTTTCATAATTCCTCCCCCACAACGACTAATAAGTGTTTTGCGTCGTGTAAATAGGTATTATCTGTCCGGTACGTAAGAGCCAATGTCGAATCATGTCACAGAACACACCTGAGACGGGCGGAATGCTTAACATTTCGCAAATGACAGCTCAGATCACTCGACGGGATATTACCTGGAACAAAAGCATAATAAAGTTAGTCAAAGAGACGAGATTGGTTACCGCCGAGTCAATTAGTTAAAACAATGTCTCCAATAACAATAATGTCGGTGGGAATGACGAATCAAAGTTACTCTGGTGTAAAGTCTTGACTCTGATAATAATGGGTTTCGCGGAAGCGGAGCGCGGCGTGCGGGGTTGCGATTGTTTCCGATGATAAACACCGGCCGCCCACCAAGCAATCTAAGAGTCGGCGCTAATTAAACAACAACGGAGAAAATTAATTTGATTGTTTCGGAACTGCGCCTCTTTGTTTCGGGCATACGAACGAGTTACCTCGGAAAAATATTTGACCGACGCCTCTCGCAACTGTTACGATTCCTCTCGAAAAATCTTCCCTTCGTAAATTTCACCGCGTCACGATTTATTTTTCTTTGTAAAAACGTAATGCGGCTAGAAGAACGGCCGCCGACGATGACAAGCAGGTCCGCACTGAAGGGAAGTAATGTTTGACACCTTGACGGAAAGCTTCTAAGTGCAACGGGGTCGACGTTCGTAAAACGTAAGTAAGTTTTACGTCTGAAGTAACACAATATTGATAGCGGGCTTCATTTGATTTCCGAACAAAGGAATAGATGGTTTTGTTCATTTTTTTTGTAAATCGTTTTTGTTCTTTGTGACCCGTATAAGGTTACATAAAAGTCGTTTTAAAGGAAACAGGATTTTCGGTTTATCGACATCGGCGTATCGCGACTCGAATGTAACGCTGAAACGTTTGACGTGTTGCTTGCTTGCAATGCCCCGCGGCCGTACATTAGGCGGCGTACAGCGAATGTGAAAGGCGTGTGTGACAAATGACGATCGCGTGACGTTGTGGCCGACCCGCGCCCGCGTCTACACGCTCCACCGATACCGAATTTGTGTTCGCGGTCCGCCCGTTAGGCCCTAGTCAAACATACCACTCAACTACTTTGCGGCCACAATACTGCCGTACAATGGTGAGCGACTAGCATAACGTCACTCGCGGTTGAGTTTCCTTGTTAAATCCCAAACATGCATGTTTGTTGGTAAGGGGTCATTATGTGTACAATTGTACTACCCCTTTTCTAGAGGTGCTTGACATGTCGTACTTCGTTACACCACCGACAGTCATGTCATATCAGATGTTACGTATAAAACAATATTATATTTTTTTGTGTGTAAATAACGAGTAGTTATTTGAAAATAACGAGTATATTATGTAAAGGAATCGTGCCATTCGAACATTTATTTAATCGCATTTATTTCCGTCAACAATTTTAGTAAGTCGTTATTAAAATTAAATCATGTTGAAAATAATGAGCATAAAGCCTTATATTCGCGGCGTTGTGTTCCGTGTCGCGTCGTACATTGTGTACACCATGGCTACACTATAACGTCACTTGTCACCATTAATGACAAGCACTAATTAATTATCGAATTGAGACAATCAATCTCCGCGGACACGGTATACGCATAATGGAAGTATGGTCGCGGTACGTGACGTTTGCCCGTAAATCAGTTGGTATTATCCAACTAATCGGTTTTGTGTGTTTTCTGTAAACGATTGAATATTCCAAAATTGTTATGTTGTAATTTTATTAATTGCTTTGTAATAGTGATGACAAATCTATATGCAGTTTATGTAAGTTTAAGTAATCAGTACTTTTTACTAAATTAACTACATTCATATTTAGCTATTAAGACTGTTTTAGTGTCTCATACTAACCAACACTCTAACAACCATCATCTCACTGATGGCAATTGTCTACTGTCGTCCATGGCATTCTGATAAGTTAAGGCATTCTGATAAGATAAGGAACGCTTCGGATAAGTTTGCTCGTTTAACAACACCTTTCAAAACACTGAAACGTTTAACACTGTTGTTATTAGGCAGAAATAGGTGTGGCAGGAGTGCCACCGGAATCGAACTATAAAGAGTTCTCCGATATAATAAATTGCGAAATTGTCATTATAATCCGGATATAGGCGTGGTGATCACGCTCTATCACCCTTTAAAATGATTCAAACAATACCAAGTTACTTAATCGCGTAAACTTTAATAAGGCGTAAACTTTAATAAGATGTGTATCCATATAAGTAGTACTCATTATTGTCGCTTCGAAACTAATTCGGTAGAATGAATAATTCACAGATTTGAGATCGGAAAGTTGGAAATATCGGGTGTCAATTAAACAAAGTATTCGCGCCACACCCTCCGAATGAATGGGTTGTAGAATTCAATCCGGAAAATTAACCGTGAATAGGCAAGTGCCTCGGGCAAAAACTTAAATGCGTTCCCGGGAATCCGCCGGTGCGAAAATACGAAATTACATGCGGTATCCGAATCGGGCAACTCGTTTTCGGGAGTGTGAATTATTTACGCGGCGGCAAATGCGGGTGAGACGTCCACGTCGTAGGCGAACAACTTTTTGTTTACATTCTGCGAATGAGTAATGCAAATGGAAAACGTATCTGGGGTCCCGGTAGTGGTCGTAATTACTCGTTTTTTTATTTTCTTTTATACTTAAACCTAACGATAAGGCAGATAGACTATCTAATAGAAAGTAGTAACCGTCGCCTATGAACATTCGCAACCGAGGAGTCGCCAATGCATTTTTGCAGCTTTGAAGGAGAACTCTTTTTTCGCCTTATTGGAAGTTACAATTTCTTCGTATGACGTATTATGCATTATGAACTAAACTTTTACGAACTATGTGGTTGATGCCTTTCTCCTAACCGATTCCGATAATAGATCGATACAATGTAAATGGATTTTTATTTAAATTAGCAGCGAGGATACAGTGCGAATGATGAATATTGAATATTGAAAAGGCTATTAACATTTATATCGTTTGAGTTCAAGATTAAAAGTGACCCTGCCTTTATTTCTGTAGACATATTTTTTTGTATAAATTCATCGAAAACACAATTATTTTTCTCTATACTAATATTATAATCAGCACTTTTAATAACGTGCTGTATTATCCACTTTAGTACTAAAAATAAAATTAACATGCTACGACATTTGCATTTCGTAATCTTAATAGTTAAGGTCAATGCGAATATAATCTTAATGTGTTTATTAGAGTGTTCTGTGAAGATAAATATTTTTTATATTTTTATAATAATCCTACACGTACCGACAGAGTAACAAGCTGTAGGTTTGGGGGGATCGGGAGAGGAGGGGGCTCATTAAAGGATGCGCGGTTCGTCTCATTGGAGTCGGACAAAAACGGTCCCGCTGTCCGTTACGGTTTGGGCCGCAATTAAACAAGAGAGCGGGCGGTCGTTCATTGGAAAAGCGCTGAACAAGTGAACAGCACAACAGCTATCTAATTACTTTGTGCCTCCGCGGTGCCACTTGTCTCTACGGTGCGCAAAGTTACCAGCGGTTTTTGTAAACAGCGCCTCGCGTCACCTCTATCTGATCGAATGGTTGGCCCCGAACGCGTGTAGTTTAATTATAGTGCTAGTTGATGACTCACATTCCCGAACCACGCGATGCGAGAACTGTTTATTGTTTGAGCGAACACAACAAAATAATTTTACGTTGCGTAAATATTTCGTTCCTATATATTTTTTTAACGTATTCACTGTTAGCGTATTACTAAGAACGTCTGGGTTAACGTTCACGTCAAAGTAAAAAAAAATGCAATTTGAAAAGTAAATTTATTTTTGCCGAGTTTTGTTATTTCCTGTTGTCGAGCTAAAATGAAACATTCCCCGAATTATGAGCCGCACAATAGTGAGAAAGCGATCAAAAGTCTTTCCGCTTCAGACAAACAAAAGTAAATAAAAAGTTTCGGTCTCCATAGCGGACGTGTAATATTTTCATTCTGCAAAATTGGGATAAGTTTATTACAATGCGACGTACGTTTTAGAAAAGTTCGCCGCAGCAATTCGACGTGTTAAAATTGAGTAGAAAGACAAAGATACGTATCTGTGCGGGCGATAAGTTTTCAGCCGACGTCGCTAGAAATAACGGTACTCGGTTCGAAATTACTTCATTTCTTTTCGGTCATTAAGCGGCAGAGTGGTCGGGGTTTAATACAATTGGAATCGAATTAAGTTCATTCAGTTGCGGGAAGGCAGTCTGGTTAAGTTGATTCAGCAGCGCGGCGGACACGTGCGCCAGCCCGGCCCCGCTCGCAATAAGAATAAGAAATGAACCGATAAATTCCGTACAGGGTTGTCTCGTAATCATTGCACATTTATACAAAACAGATTGTTCTAGAAGTTCCTTGTCCTATACATCAGTTTAGTCAGAAAAGTTTATGATAAATATGTAGTGGTCTACAAATGAATAAGCATTGCAATATTTACATACCGCATATTTATATGAAAGCAAACATTTTACTGCAATACGGCTACTGGAATATTTGAATAAAAGAACCTAGTTAGTCTAAATGAATATGAGAGGTAAATTTCAATTTGCGTATCGTCAAAAACTTGTCAGCCTGACAAATTCCGACTTTGCACATACGTGTTAGAATTAAGCTCCCTCGAGATCACGGGTAATAGAGAACGTTCATTAAGCGATGCTAGGCGACAATCATCCGAATACCGACGCCCCTCGCTCCGCTGCGACAAATGAACCCGAAGCGCTGACGATTATTTCGCTCCATGTGCTCTTGTTGGTACTCGACAAAACTTATCCAGGCCAATGACAGAGCTTTTCTAAAAATAATGCATTCACATCTTCCAAACAAAACACGCCATAAATCGAGTTTAAAAATTGACATTAGGTTCGCCACGATAGGTTTCCGATAAACATTTTCAGTGCGATATTTGACATGAATTATGGAGAGATTTTCGAATAACGTCACCGGACGAAAATGCGATGCGATCGGTGCAGCGTGACGTGGAGTGTACGTTTGACGGTGGCGGGGTTATGAGCTAAACGGTGCGAAGTTTCACGTCGGGGAATGGATGGTCGAATTAATTGAAATATAGCGTCGCGCCGGTGCGCGGTCGTGCGGTGGCGGATTGGGGGATTAAAGTTTCAGTGGGTAGTCCGGCGCGGGAGCAGGTGCGGCGCGGGCGGGGAGGTCGGGGCTGCAGTGCGGCGCTATCGGCTTCCCGAACACGAGTCGAACCGTTGAAAAATTGCGGCGAACGTCTTGGAGACGCCCCCTGCATCGGCGCGGAGCTGATCCACATACAAATCAGCCGCGGCCGCCTGCATCGTACCGCACGAGTCGCGTCGTTTCACATCGCAGCACCGCACCGTATAATCAACTAACGCGTTGGACTTTTCAACAATTCACTTTTGAATACCTTCAATCGACAACATTTTTCAAAGCGTGCAATTTGTTATTCGCATTTTGCGGAATGCACGTATACTTTCTGAATAAATAGGTATTAGTTGAATGCAGCTTTATTTGCGTAAATATGGTAATAACGGTAAAACATTTTCAGATGGACACATATGTTCCGCCGGAAAAGAAATGCTAATACAAACATTACAAACGCTCTGCAGACATGCGAAATAAAAATTAAATGAGCGAAATGTTTTAAAAATTCAAGTAGTAAATAACGAAACTTATCAATTTTTACAGTAAACAGAACAACTCATCCCTAGTTGCAGCGACATGCACCGTTTAATTGCGGAAGCATCGAAGCTTGGTTAATGGACTACATACAACTTATGTGAGGACTCTGATAGTTACATTAGCGTTACAGCTAATATGCCCTTTATATCGATTTATTAACATCCCTGCATCGTGTGTACTTAACCACTTCACCGCCGATTTCAAACGGAAATTGCTAGCATACTGATAGGCAAGACAATTAGTTGAATACATAAGTAAATACAAAGCATTCTGATCTATTCTATATGTAATATATTTAAGAGGATATAATGATGCCGTAATAATTTAAAGAGAACGCCGCTGTGATAGTAGTTTATTGCGAATCGTCGATCGTGTGGCACACCGTCCTGTGCCACATACAAATCTGTCACAGATAAAACAATTATAAGTCTTTCACTGCCACAGATTATGAAACACACAGAGTATTATTGTCTATTAATCGCACCGCAACACTGCGAGTTGTTTGTTTTAATAATACATACATACATCTTATTTTAAACATTCGTGTATCATTGATATCACAGAACACAGATACAAAAAGGTCGCCCAAGAAAATATAACTGAAAAGCTAAGCTAACTTTTCTCATGACTCGGCGAGTTCTCGACGCTGCACGGTATCGGCCATATCTTCTTGAAATATCAAAATAAGATTATTTCGTTTTATTTGTTTCTTTCGTGCAGCGAAGATAATAACTATGATATTTGCCAAGAAACCGGCGACTTTATTCTTGCGTGTAAAGAACCTGCGATAGCTTAGTGGTTGGCAGCTTTTCACGTTAAGGGTCCGAAGTTCATCTTCCTCTGATTTTTCGAAATTGTGTGTTTAAGAAAAAAAACATACTTGAACGGTGGAGAGAAACGAAAAAAATCTACATGACTGAGAGTTTTCTAGAAACAGTTCTCAAATGTGTGCAAAACCAAAGCTAGCTTGGTCTAGTTGCTACTACCGAGGACTCATATTAGGCCTCGGAAGTTGCTTTATATATGTAAAAGTTAGACAGTGTCTACACACTTCCACCGTAAAGCAAGTTCTGCTTGACGGCAGCTATAGGTGTGGTGTTACCTGACCGGTCGGACCATAACAGTTCTACAACTAAAGTGGTTGTTATAGCCTGATGATGACATATCACGTACAAATAAAAACAAATCCTCGACAATAATAATAAAATAATTGAGTATATATAGTTTAGGTATCGTAAGTTTATTAAGGTCCGGCGTCGAGGGCCTCGGGGCGACCTTCATAAACAAACTTTATGACAAACAATAACATTTATTACATAGTTGCGTATTAATGCACAGTCGGTTTACAGCTGGGCGGGCGCCGCCCTGGCGGCATTCCTCTATTGTTTGGACACGGGCACAATACATCTTTTGGGATGCAATTTCTCTTCGCCTGTTGTCTTATTTATTGCATGAATAAAGCGAAAATCATTATAATTGCTTCATTGCGGTTTAAAACGTATACTTACTTATAACTATATTCTTATAACAAACAAAAAAGAAAAAGGAAAAATTGCTAGTCATAAAAAGCCGACCGTTTCTGAAATGATACTAATCTTAGACACTTAAGCACAGCAAAACTGATTTAGAGAATAATTTCACGTAATAAAAAGTCGGAATCACCTAATACAGGAGCAATTTTAGTAACTTTAGACCAAGATAAGCTAAGCTGCAGTACTGTAAAACGTATTCAGAAACCAATTCGCAAATACGAAAAATGGCAAAACCAAAATAAGTCCGCTTTGTTGTTCCGTGACATGCGCTCATCAGTAGAGATACAATGACACGGGGCCGCGTACAATGCGTTCGGGTTTCGAGCCCCACGGCCGGACAGCACTGCCTCGTCCCTGTTGTAAAGTGGAATAAAATTTTATATCCGAACATTATACGTGACAAACGACGCGATGGATACGACTATTTCCCTTCAAGGAATACTTAAAGCTCTGTAACTGCCTGTTCACGTTCGCCGATTTCATGCAATAACGTTTGAACGTAATTTCTACTTATCATACTAACTGATGTGTCAACTTTAATATGTTTTTTTTCTTCATATATTGTAGGACGATTGAAAGGTCAGTTTATGAAACAGACAATTTACATTTAACTATAAAAAAATAGTTTTTTTTGTCATGAATATCTATTTTGAGATTATAGCCTTATTAAGTTTGTAGAACGTCATTCCACAATGGCGGTATAGACATGAGGATTAGTTAAATCCACTAGAGGACATGTGTCAAGGGATGAGGAAAAAGGGGTCTGTTTTTATCGGTCGATTACAAATGTGTCAGTTGTACAAAAAAGTTTATTCTAATCTATTTATTAAGCATCCACAACATCAAACAAATGAGAGTAAAAATATATATACAAACGTAGGCCCCGGGCCCCGGGCGTTATTAGGTCCAAAAATATTCTTTTTTTATCTTTGCGAGCGGGAATGGACCATGCATACATAAAAAAAAATTCAAATAGTTTCAGAAAGTACCGAATACGTATATGTATGTCTACGTGGTTCACATTAATTACTATGTTTTCAATACTATCAAATCTTATAAAGAAATACAAAAACACCTACCTACCTGAATTTCTCTGTTAACAGAAACAAGTTACTAACCATCACCAGCTAAGTCCGCGTATCCGGGTTTAAAAATAAATATTTAACCGATTTAGGCGTCGCGTATGAATATTCAAAATTTATTTTGGGTCGACCACGGCGGGGATGGTTCCGTCGCGGGCTAAGTGGTCCGCGATCGTTAGCGGCGATCGCCCTTGAGGGTGTAGTTACTACGACGGTTACGTATCTTGTTAGGCCGTTAAAAAATTCGCTACATACATTTTTTTTGCGACGTATTTTCAACAAACTTTTAAGTTACGATGTGCAATGGAATGTTCGCGCAGTTCATCGAATTATATTACTTTGAATTTAATGAAAGTAGGTATATTCTAAAGCATAATAAATGATTTGTGTTTAAAAACTAGAAACCTCACATGTAAACGAGTCTAAAAGCAAAGCAAATTAAAAAAACGCCATGTTTTTATTTTGTTTATTTTTCATGTAACAATTGTTACACGCGCTACCAAGATGCGCCTAACGACATATCATATACAAAATAACAATCCATGCCAATGAAGTATAGATACAGAAAAAGAAATAAACTTTAATCTGTCACAGTCAGGTAAAAAATATTGTTACTAGTATGTTAAAGAAACGTTTAAAATATAATATACTTTTACTTAGGCACGAATTCAACGTTGCAGCTGCAACTTCAAAGAAATCGCTTTCCAATGTAAAGTCACTTACATTATACATTCACATACAGATCAGTATCATTCGAGCACTGACATTCATATTCTTCCATGGACCCCTGGTAGGTTTTAGAAAAGTTTGCAAACGGTTCTTAAGAAAAACTTTGAAGTAGTTGACTTCGGAGACGTGTATTGCCTTCAATGCGGTCGTATACTATTTTAGATTTTTTAAACATTTTATTCCGCAGGTTTATCGGAAATGAGATGTTAGCTATAGTAACCTACAACCTTCCTTTCTCCTTTTATCTAGATAGGTATAACACACATATTGACAATATTTTTTTCAATATTTTTTCTGTAACACCGCCAATTGGGATAAGTGGATGATGCTTGAAGCTGAAATACTAATGCATTGTTCTTAAATGAACTAAATAACCAGAGTAGAAAATATCAAAACAATAATAAAATTAACTGTTTAGTTTTAGATTTCGAGTTAAGTTTAGTTATCTTTCTTATCTTATGTGCTTTATGCTTAAATCTGGACTTTTCGCATTGCAGTAAATCGTTAAGCGATAAGATGCCATTTTGATTATACTTGTACTATACATACTATAAACCACTACATTAAGAAGCCCTAAGGATGAAGCACATTGAGATAACAATCATGATCAAGACGACGAAGTTCATTTGGTAGGTATACATTTTCCATGAGGTCATTGCTTATAATACTCGAGATTAATAAACACGGTGCTGAATCATTACAGTTTTCAGTGAACCGACACGACGTGTGGGTGGCATGCTCGTCGATGTTCGATGCTCATTTGCGTATCTAAGTGGGCCCACGGAGGCCATTAGCGATCGAAGGCGTCATTACACGCGGTGTGCGATAAGGAGGCTCCCTCCCGTCCTAACGACGCCCCAAGTGGACAGCGACGTGCTCCTCACAATCACGGAAATCATACTGTATATATGGCGGTCGAGTAGTCATCGAAATAGTTTTTTAATGAAATGCTAATGGCCCGGGGAAATGGGAATCGAGGAGTCTGATAGTCTGTGTAACCATTACAAGGAGTAACGTGACGTAGTTAACGTAAATGAAAGGATATTTGTTTTCTAAAACTTTAATTCAAATAAAGAGAACTTTATTAGGTTCTTAATTCCCATTCCATTATGTAAGTAAGCTTTTTCTCGCTTAACTGTTGAGAGTCAATTGTTAGGTTAATTTGTATTAATTGTAGCTCAAGGGTAAGGGCCAACTCACATAAAAGTGATACGTAGAGCTGAGCGTTGAGCGTTGCGGTAGCGTGTATCGCTAATGAGACCATTTTTCATTAGAACACCTAAATGCATGCTAGAATGCAAGCCGGTGCGGAACCGCACCACGTCTATGTGTATCAACCCTAAGATCTCGCTAAATCGCAAGTTCCCTACAACAATATTGCATTCATCAGACTAACTGACTCAACCACTCTGTTGCACACAAACTAACTAACATACACATAGACAGCGAATACAATTTTAGCCGGAGTAAGTTTTCACATTCATGCAATATAATTAGGCGAATGTACGTAGAGCCGTATTAATCGTAGCATATGATTTCATGGATGGTCGGAGAGCGCCATTGCGGAGTTTCGTCGTAGATTTTAACGAGATTGCCGGCAGTCGCCGCTGCCGTAGCATCGAACTCTTGGCGAAAACCCTCCAAAACAACTTTACAACTTATTAAACGAGATTTCTAACATTTGATATTGAACTCTGGTAGATTCTTTCCTTTGTGAGCCCAACTTTTATAATTTAAGTACAATATGGGAAGTTCTTGGGGGAAAAAAACTCGCAATGTTGTTAATTATATGAATAGTCAATTGAACAAATAACTTAATTTCGACTTCAGGAGCTCCGCGGAAAGTTTACTTCACCGGTCGGACCATCTCTTTTCGGACCGCAGGTCTTTCTAGAAATTTCTCGTTAACTTATATCACCGTATAATTTTTTCGGCGACCGTTTGTCGTGGTTAAATTTTATTACCGACCGTTATATTACAGACCGATACAGATTACTTCCGGAAGCGCGCCGCCACTACCTTAGGGACTAAATATGTGGCTCGTATTGCCATAAGGTTGCCGATAGCTGGTTTACGCAAAACAAATGCATTTGAATTTCGTTCAATTAACCGTCGCGCTTGTACACGTGACTTGAATATCGCACATGACATATCATGCACTGGCCCGAAGCTGTTTTTCGGGCTAAATCAGCCGACCGCGTAATAAACTTTATAGGATTACCTACCGATTTTGACCCGCGGCCTCAGCCATTGTTTTGGTAGGCGGGCAATACATTATACGCATTTTAATCATTACATCTGTTTAATAAAGAATGGATTTTGGGATATAGAAACTAATTTTGTTATACTTGCGGTCTACACTGACGTCTAGTGGTATGAATAGAAACTCAGTGAGAACTCTTCGTCTCGTCACGATTCGTCTTAAAAGGTCAAACTGACTTTTATCACTCATATTTAATGGAGGTATCGCTATGAGAAATTTGATTGATGGGTATCTTTGATCTATCTAGATGTGGTGCGGAGGTCACCTGCGTTTCTCCGGGCACTCGGACATATGTATTATTCAAGCGTTCCGTATCATCCGAGGTCCGCTCATTACAATACGGGCGGGCGGGCGCCGGCGCCGGCGAGTCGGCCAACTTCTGCGATGCTAGACAACGCGACCGATTAAAATTTCATCTCTCTTTGTTCGGAAACAGAGATAACGGATCGATGTGCGCCGCTAATGCTTCGGCACGGTCGCCGCCGATCTAAATTGAATTCATCGATTCGCTATATACATAAGCCGATGAGTGTTTGTAGCGGAACGAACGCTTTATCTCACTTCAAATAATAAGGAAATAGCGCGGAAACACTGTTGGTACACACTTTTTAAAATATGGAACGGGAGATTTATTATCGCCAACAACGGCCGATCCATTTTGTGCGTTGAAATTATTATTTGCACATCTATCACGATTGCTAAATTAACACGCAATGAATATACACAAATCGACTGTTGCAAATGAGTAGATATTTCGGGTTTCTAATAGTAATGAATCGGAAGCCGGTGTGTTGAGCGAAATTAGGCCTAGTTCATCATTTAACACGGAAACTGTGCTCACTGAGCTAAAACAAATCTACTTACACCGACCGTGCGAATATATTGGGAGCGGACACGAGCCGTATTTCTATTGCACTAACTCGGTTTAATCCATCCACTGCCGTCTTTAGAAAGTACCGTGCCAGCTAGCTCTAAAATGTGAATGTTTTAAATTAAACATGCTTTATTACTTAAACTCTGCAACCGTCGTTATATATTTTTAACTCCAGTTTCATTATATTCTTGTGATATATGTTTAAATTAACCAAATTACGTGGTATCATAGAGATGATGTTTTATTTCTTTAGCTACTCTTAGGAAAGTAACCGCCGAGAGAGCTTGAATGGGGCAAAGCGGTGCGGCATACAAAGTTCACGGAGTTAGAGTCCGCCAATTAAAGGCTGCGATTGGAAGTTATTCTCTAGCGGATAGCGGGAGAAATAAAAAATATCAAAAAGTTCAATTCTTTGACGAAATTTCTCGATGCAGCTGTTAGTCAATATGCACTTACGAATAGAAGTTTACGGCACTTTTATCGCGCGGCATACCGATCTGAGAACGTCATGTAAAAGCATCTTTGAAATATAACTCACGTATCTAAAATAAAAAGGCGACAAAGGAGGCCATTTGTTTTGGTATTACGCTATCGGGTAGCGGCGCGGCAGCGACGCGTCGACGGAGGCGGTGGTTTCGTCGTTCATGTCCGTTCGATTTTTCAGCGGGCGCCTTCGAAACGACTAGTCGAAGAAGTGAAAAATAGTAAGCCGCTCACATCGGATATTCTTACATTTCGCAACTTCCCCGTCGTCCCCTCTCATCTCGTGGCGCGATGCATGCTTCGCTCGTATCGATATTGCCTCGATAATGTTTGAATCTTCTCGCCTTTATTGCTCAAGTTGGCCTACGCTGTACAATGATGCGGTTAATTTGAAGGAATAAATCAGACTCGCTTTATATTCCCGTCACAACCGACAGTGGAGCCTTGGAAGCTATTACAGTAGCTGTAATGAGATTTAGAGCGCTCATATAAAGTTATTTATGTGCAGAACGCGACTCCTGGGCGGCGGCAACATACCAGCACTTTAAAGGAGGGCTCCAGGAAGGTATAACAAGCTTACATTATTAATAACGACCGAATTGAAACATATTAATGGAGCAAACGATAATTGTTTGTAGGAACGATTTGCGTTACTTCCAGTATCGTTAGTGGCGACAATGTTAATGAATGAGGTGAATTGAGCCTGCGTGGTGTGTTTAAGCGCTTTAATTCGTTTTTTCAATTTGTGCGATCGCACTGGGACGAACGGCTAAACTATAGCTGACACGCGAGCCATGTTTGAACAATGGCGTTGGCACCCTATTATTTATTATTATTTTTATTCGAGGAGGTTGGATGATCGATTGCGTGGAGGGCTCGCAGAATCGGACTCCTTTGTTTGGGAAGATTAATCACACGCGTCTACGTATGACGGGCGCTGAGTGGAGATATTCATTAGCAGGAACCGATAGGTAAACTTGCCGCACTACACTTTTACCAACTTGATAGATAAGTCAACGAAGAAAGAACACGAAGTTAATAAAAAATCTATATTAAAAGATATACACATATACGGAATATTAAAACAAAGTAATTTTGAGGAAACGGTTAAATATATAAACATGTAACGGCCGTATTTCTTGTACTATCGAATAGCATAAATAAGAATTCAACGGCACCTTTTCAAATTCACCAAATCCCATAACAGAAAGGGTTCTCAAAAGTCAGTTCACGTACGTAGTACAATTTATTCGGGACCACTTAAAGAATAAAATAAATTCCGTAGCAGTTTTACCGTTTCACGTGGGCGGTGGAAGAGCGGAGTCAGGATTTAGGATGTAGGTACTTGGTGGCGCCGCATGCTGCCATGCTGACTTCGCGTTTAACCAATTCTACGTTATCCGGGCCTATGCATAGACGGGAAATGTTTTGTCGTAACAAGCACGGCAAAATTTGCGTCAGAAATGTTGTCATACTGTTTAGCGTACAGTTACCGTGTTATGAAATGTTGATGTTCCTGCAACGAGCTAGGTGACGGCTGCCACGTCGAGTTAATATGGAAGGTGTCCAAAGTTAGTGACAGATTTAATCTTTTCGTAATGGCGTCGACGATGGAGAGCGCGCTGGCGGCGGCGCGGCGCGTCGTCTGGTAGGTAACGCGATAGCGCAAACAAACGCTCGGACACCGCGCCTCGCGATGTCAATTAAGCTAATTAAACACACAGTGGGGGAGACTGGACGCCGCACTCCCGCTACCCACTCTCACCCTTCGGAGTCCCTTAACTGACGCATCATTTTAACATCAAAAGCCATTTCTCGCAGGAACGGAAAACAATGGTCAAACTACCGCACCGGCCCATATTCGCGTAGACGGACGTAAGCTCACAAAAGCACCCTTTATAAACGAAATGCAGCGGTTTTTACGAGGAAAAGCTGTCGCTCCAGATAAGCCGGCAGTCGAGGCATCATGTACGTCAATATTAACTCGGCTTCTTTGAGTGGTAAACTTTACAAGGCAAACGGCGACAAAATATGCAAACACAATGAGAAATTCTCAGCTTTAGTGGTAAGTAATTACCCGCCGATGAAATTATGGAAATGAGCGGTGAAAAGACAAATAATAGAATGAGTGCTAACAAGAGATAAGACACGGCTTAATTAATAAAGTTTGCGCGCTTGTCTTAGGGCGGAGTGCGGAGGAGAGTGGAGCGATTCTGGATCCGAATCGGATAATCGTATTCGGCTAATTGAGCGTTAGATTGACGCTATCAGCCGGCGAGCGAGCGGCCGTCCCGCTCCGACCGCTAGCCGATCCACCCACTAATACCCCTGAATCATACGATATATAGACAAGGGAGATCCGCAGCTGACGAGTTGAGACTAGATGGATAATAGGTATGAAAAGCTAAAAGTTTTCAACGTAGCGAATAGGGACGAAGACAGTGGCCGTTTACGGAGCAATGTGCGCAGTAGAAAAATAACACAAAGGGTTGCAAGCGTGCGTCAAATTTGGAAAAGTTTTAACGAGAGGGGCGACCGCCCGGCGAAGGGAGTGTGTCACGCGAGCTCCCATCAAAGTACTTTAGCTGTCAACGGTCGCATGATAGTGCGGTTACCATTATTATAGCAACGGAAAATATAGCAAATACAAACTTACGCGATATGATAGTTTTATACAAACATTATTCAAATGTAGACAAAACTACCTTTTGAATATAGTCGAGTTATAACGTAATAATAATAATAACAAGCTGTTACAAATCTGCTAAGTTGTTACTGTTGCTAAGTTCCCACTTGGTTTAGCCATGTACGTTCTCAATAATAGCACAAGTTCGAATTGTGAAAGTAGATATATTAGCAGGAATCTACCTTATTATAGGTAAATCACTCACAGAGAAGTTCGAATTTCATATTAATCAGAGATACTAAAAAAAAGGCAATAATTTTTATGCTGTGACTCAAAAACGACCTAACAAAATTCGTAACTTATATAAACCAGTTTCCGTGAAATGAATTATTTAAAATTGTATGTACTATGTACCTGTGTAGTAAATTAAAATATTAACTACGTTGCGAAGACTGAACGTCTCTTTTTTTCAGTTACATGTTCATAGTGCCACCCATATCCAGTTATTGGCTGCGGAACTCTAAAAAGTGGTGGCGTGTATTTGTGGACGAGCATAAAAAAAAACGCTTTCTACGCTTTCTACACGCATAGCCCCACAGTAGGATTTTCTCCTGTGTCGTGGGTGCCATGGACACACAAAGACGAATACACAAACACCC
>MOOZ01000773.1:426873-455027 GCA_002930495.1 Cecropterus lyciades
CATGCAAGCCGAACTTGAGCACCGAGAGGGGTTCCGTACCGATTTTTAATTCAACTATGTATTTATTTTTAGAATTTGTTAATGTAGCAGCTATATAAATCGACGACCCGCGTGGCGGAGCGGTCACCATACCGGCCTGACTCGTATATATCCACTTGTAAACAGTGGGTCCCGGGTTCGATCCCCGGCCAGACAGTCATCTGAATGATGAGTTTAGATTTCTGTTTTGGGTCTGGGTGTTTGTGTATTTGTCTTTGTGTGTCCATGGCACCTTCGACACAGGAGAAAATCCTACTGTGGGGCTGTGAGTGTAGAAAGCGTTTAGCGTTTATATTTTAAAAAAATGCAAAATGTTAAACATCTATTTATTATACATATATGTTGCTATACCGGATTTAATAATAACAAACTCAACTCAATATTAAAAATATATCTGAAATAGGGTACCTTTGTTAACAATTTGTTCACGGAATCCTAAAAAGGGATGACAATGAGGAAGCCAGTTTTTAAGATGGTAGAATACTTCTTTAAATAATAATTATTGAACTTTGAGTTGATTACAAGGACCACAAGCAATCAAGTGTCCCGTTGCCGATTTGATATATCAATTTTGTATACAGATAAGGTAAGATAAGATATAAGATATGGTAGCTTGTTTCTTTAAAAAAGTATTAAAATGGACTAAAATTACTCACAACTTTTTGGCTTTCAACTAAAAGTTTTTGCGTTTGGCAATTCATAATTGTATACATAACAAGGAGTAGTTTTCAGTGTAATGCATTCACAGCAGACGGGGGAGGTACACGCTATCCGTTAACTTCCAACACTGACACTTAACCACTGATAAAGCCGTTGTTAGTTGAAATTTCAGCGTAGGTTAATTAATATTAACATTTATTATTATTAATTGAGTAATCCATTGATTGGATTGTATTGATAACTTTTTATACTTACGAAAAGATTATAGGTAGATAGATAGATATAACAAACATTTTATTTTACACCTGAGATAATAGGAAAAGAAAATGTCAAATCATAAAAATCAGTTTCTAGACAACGTTTTTGTAAAGCGGAAATTAAAACTATTAAGACTTCACGGTACAATTTCTTTGCAGTACAATTTATTAGTTACACACTAAGCCACGTGTGTAGACGCCTTAACATGGCGGCGCAACGCTTATCTAAATGCGGCGAATAAATTAAACGCGAGTGATGTTTCAACAAAAAGGCTCAAGTGCTAGTCTGGAAATGTTTTAACGAACTCACTCGAACCTCAGAACAAGAACACAATGAATATTTATCCCTTATAATCACAAATCATGAATTATTTGATAGCTGATGAATACAATTAAGAAGAAATATTAACTTTCATTGAAATATCATTTTATTACAATGCAAGGAATATGGTACAACAACGTTGATAGTAGAATATGCGATACGACGCATGAGTCATTAAAACATCGAATAAAAATAATAAGTTCGCAGATAATAAATGATTTATTATGACTACTGGTTTCTTATATCTTTATCACGTGTTTTTGGCGCTAGTGCGCTAAGAGTTTTTATAAATAACATTCGAAATGTTAACGATCGAACGACATAGTTAAGGACAGCGATTTTTTATCTTCACTTTTGAGGTTTTATCAAGCTAAGGCCAAGCAAAATGAAGGGTAATGTTTTCGGCACATTATGTACTATGTTTTTATGGACCTTCGCTCGTAACAACCAAATCAATATTGATAAATGGCATGTCTTTCGATTCGTCATGATTAAGAGTGTCTTACGTTACTACGTCGACGCAAAACGACAAAACGCGGCGAACATGGAAACAGAACTGGGAAAGTTGTCTTAAAGCCGGTCTCTTGTCGAGTATGCCTAATTTTCCATCGATCACAAAATTATATATTAATCGCAACTTTTCATAGATAAGCCCTTTGATAGTGCAAATATTTAGCCGGCGGTACATGTAGGTCTCTTTGTGCAAGTTAATTTGAATAGCTATCACCCTCTTAACTATTTATGCCGGCGAACAGCACTGCATGCAATAATGGCATTGCATGCGCCGCTCTTCCGGCCAAAGGGTAAAAGAGCCATGTAATTAATATTCTAAATCCAGCAATAAGTATTGTAGGCTTGGAAAGAGGTTAAAATTACGTTGGCGACAACTATTTCGTGCAGTCTACGGACGCTGTTACGAATGTTTAAATGTAAATGGTCTTCTTTATGTGTGTTTTAATTGTTAATGGTCACTGGTCACCCATATGCTCAACAATTATATGGGATTCTCTCACATTTAAAGGGATACCAGCATACTTCACCAAGCTGTATTGATGCATTGTTGAAATGGAATTAGACACACACTGACTGTCCGGTGTAATGATATCTGAGTTCTGAACATACATTAAATATAATTCGCTTCATGATTTATTAATTGAATGTAAAATTAAAGACATACGTAATATGAGATTTTTATTTGCAAAAATGGAAAATAAAATTAAAACTGAAGGCAACCGAAACTGCAGTTAAAAAACTTTTTAATTTTCACGTGACCAATTTGAAAGTTTAATTCGCGATCGAATATAAATGTAAGTAGTCCATGGACATTATTTACGATGCTGATTGATTTAAGACCGTCCATCTCATGTAGGAATGTGTTTTTAAGTAAAATTACTTTATTCAATCGACATTAATTGTCATTCATTTTAACTGTCAAACTCATTTAACGTCATTTTTAGTTTTTAGAGGTCCCAAACCTAAAGGTTGAAAACGGGACCTTACTGCTAAGACTCCTCTGTCCGTCTGTCCGTTTGTCTGTCACCAGGATGTCAGGAGCCCTTATAGATAGGCAGCTGATATTATCCAAGATGATGTATTTGTGTTGCCGTAAACAAAATTAAAAAAACAGAAATGCTATGGAACATTTCGTTCACTTCCGACTCGCACTTTGCCGGTTTTTCTCTTTATAATAAATACATCCTGCTAATGTTTTTCTACGTAATAGAGTAATAGCCTCATAATAGTTGCGTGGCGCGCGCGTGACGTAAGCGGACCTGCGTCGAATTCGGTGCGTGGATACGCGTTGCAAGGTGCCAAGGTCGAGGCTGATATACTTCGCATGCAAATGAGCACAGATAAAGTACCGCTCATTACGCCCGACACCCGACGCCGAGGCCTCGTCGGTGCTATTACGGGCCCCGTTCGAGACTCCTTTATTTTATTACGGATGTGTTGAGAAAGGAGGTTAATACTGTTAAATTATACGCATTGTTTCACCTAGCCGTCGCTACGGCAACCGCGCCAATGCCATGCCCCGGCAGCGTTGTATTAGCGTTCGCCGTCAAGTACAATGTTAAGGATAAGAATATGTAATTACAACAAGCTGTGTAAGTTCAATGCTGTGCAAACTATCATGATTTTTTTCCAAGTACCTACTCGTGGTCTAGTGTGCGCATGGACCAATATCAAACACATTATTTTCTTTTTGAAATGTGGCACATCATAGAGATGGAAAATTAAAAGTTAAATGAAACGAAAAGATACCGTAAAGAGGAACTCGGCCAAGCGCCTTATCAATGAAGTGGACCAGAAGTATGGTAACTTAGGAGCTATTTATGTGATTTTCCACGTTAGTGGTGGAGACATGTCTCTCGAGCCTCACCGTTTAATTAAAGGGCGGCGGGGGGTGGCGAGGGACGGGGCTGAGGAGCAGGGCATAATGGCGGCGCAATATCGGATAGAAATGCGCGGCATGTAGGAATGCGCCGCACGCCGCCCCTCCTCATCGCGAACGATTCCTGGTATTTTTTATTGACGACTCTGGAAACCCTGTAGTGGGAATAGTCGATGCGATTCTCATTTAACCTGATAGAGTAATACAATTGAAAATTGACTGGGGAACATCTTTAAAGCACACAATTTAGCTCCGAAAGGTTAATACCGTCGAGACAGGTCGGCGGGCGATTGAAGGTTTCGAGGCGCGAGGAAGTGCACGGGTCGAGATAAATGGTGTTCCATTGTACGTCTGCGAGATTCCGTGTGGCGATAATACACATCAGAAAGAATCATTTGAAGTAAAATGAAAGTTTACGAAGTCGAGAGCACTATCTAAAAATATGCTTTGCCTAATGGACAGGGCACGACAGAATTTTTCATCCGCACTCTCCTCTCGGTGTTAAGATTAAATATAGAGACTGACGTTTTTAGAAGAGATTATTTTAGAAATCACGTCGAGAGTCCGTGGTGTACTGATGCAGTTGCGATAGAAACGGAAATAAATGTACCTACAGACAATCAAGTTACTGTTTACACTTGAAGATCGTTCGCTTACTTACGTGGATAAATTAAAAATTGCACAAGTATCTACTAGCAAAAGTTATTTCGCTATTTGAATTGCAGTACGATAATTAAGTAATCTGTACTCGGCATGTTGTAACGACGACTTATCGGCTAAGTGCAGGGAGAGCACGACGCCAATCGCAGTGCAATTTGAGCGGCGAATGGCGAAATCTGAGAGCGTACGAAACGTGACACCCCACTTATTACGCGATGTGAAAGTTGGACATCTTATTAAATTCTGTTATTTATAACTGCGACGCGTAAAGGGACACCAACACGGCGAGTCTCGAAACAACAACATGCGCCATTGTTTTGTTTCTCCACTGTTACTGTCAGTTGTTATCGTTCGAAATTGAAAACAAAATTAAGTCAAGTGGTGACGTCGATGTGGACGTTTCCCTCGAAAAATAGTTTTCGGTAAAACGGAACGGAGAGGTGGCACAATTATGACGGCGAACGACAATTTATGCAGCAATTATTTGAAGCAGGCTGGCGTTCAATCCAGGTCAGATTAAGTGATTTTTAAAACTAATGCAAACGATAGCATGCGACGAGAGCGCCCAGAGCGTTGCACAAAGTTAATGAACGCTCGCAAGCGAAACACAACCATTTGCGATGGATCTCGCTTATTTAGACGACTGGAATTAGAGCAGAATAAAACGATCAAAATACCTCGAGCACCTACATAATGGAATTTGCTCTTTAATCGTGGTTCCTTTTTCTGGCCAGTGCGTGGCTAATAACGTGAATTCCAAAGTTAATTTGTCTTCATTTGCGGTCGGCGGGCTCGCTGGAGATCGAGCTGATAGTCGGACAGACGTGCGTATGTAGGTATAGTGAATCACGTAACCGCGGCCTGCTTTTCCAACAGATCTCGACGTCTCGGTCTTGTCTACTTACCTACCTCCGTTGCGTGTCGCCTTGCGGCCGATCTAGAGACGGACTCAAGTGTTATTTACCGACACGTAATGATTTGTATTATTATTTAACCAAAATATAACATTGAAATATTTTGTACTAAATTCATATCTAAGCATGTCGCCAACAACAACACGAACATGTATTATAAAATAAATAATATGTTGTTATAGCGGAACCGATACACGTTAAGGTATCTTATCTGGTACTCAATTCATGCTCTCCTTTACAGCTTGCTTTCTTTTCCATTCCTTTCGCTTTCTTCATACACACGAGCAGGGCGTTCTTAAGCAATACTACCTGAACAATAAATGAGAAATGGAAGAAGCCACTGCTAGGTAGTGGAACGTCTGCTTTTAAGTTATTGGACAGTATAAGTATTTTTTCATAAATTATTTACCGGAACTGGAAGTAATCCTTCAGGAAAGAATATATAAGTATATTTCAAAATATGATAAAAAAGGAATAAAATTCTAGACCGACACTTTAGACGAATGGTAACTCAATCAATCAATCGAATACGAGCATATTTATTGAAGACTAAAATACACCGCAAATAACTATTGAGAAGTTGCTTTAATTTATTGAGATGTGCTTCAGTCAGGTAGCACTAGGTAAAATAAGGATATTTACAAGCATAACATGACCAAGTCATGATGTGAAGAAATTACTTAAGACTAGTAAAATGATCTTATACTGACGTCTACCCTTCGACAATGTGCCGAACTTAATGAGCTATCAACATAAAAACCAAGATCCTTTACTGTTTTCAAAATTGGAATTTCCGTGTGTATTGAGTATAACGGTGGTTTTAAGAGTTAAATTATCGACGAAGAGTAGCAAATGCACGCGGGCGGCACAAACTTCACAGCCCACGAAACTCTTATGCTTCGAACAAAGAGCGCGAACCGAGATTACCAGCAGCTTTCGAGCGCTCCGAATGGTCTGCAACGGAACACTTCGTGGACGGCTTCAGAAAACTCCTCCGCACTACTAAATAAAGCTTTGCTATTGATTTGCGAGGAGCACTTCAACTAGTTTCCCTCTTCCGATGGGGCCCGGTCGCGAACCGAAGTTACATTAAAAACTTATTTACGTTTTATTTCTGGCGACAAAACAATGAATAGCTCTGTGGTGTTAACCGCCCGAATGAGGAAAATATGAGGTAAGTACGAGTGACGTAAATAAACAACAGGAAATATCGGTGGGGAATTTGCGTACAAAGGGATTTTGTTCGAAACTAGTTGAAGTCGCACAGGAATTTATTGGCTTATTTTTCATCCTTTGGATCGTTATTTATGTCGGCCATTGTACGAAACGTTTCAACTGAAGATTTCACTGCGTTCTGACCGACCACTAAATTCATCTGTCACAGTGATCCAATATTAACCATCTGTTGCCTCTCTTGACAAACAATAACATTGATTTACTCAGCGGTAAAGCGAGCACTTAATTCAATTTCGAAACAGTGGCGTGTTTACGTTACATTTTTACACAAGAAATAAAAATAAGAAATAAATATATTAAGGTCAGTGTAATAATTTAATCTTATTACAGAGTAGGTGTGCTCGCGGTTTCTTCTGCGTTTAAAAAATATATATATAATTTTAAACTTAAATAACATTTGATAAAATAACTTTAATTACTTTTAATAAAGATAAATATTACCTAAAGACATGGAATATAAATATACTAGCATATTCCCACGGACCCGTCCGCTTCGGTCACGTTTACCACTGCAACCCATGTGTTAATCCAGGTCATAAACTATCTGTGCGCCAAATTTTAGCCAAATCCGAACATTAATTTTTGCGTGAACGAGTAAGAAACACACTTAAATCCTCAACAAATTTTGCATTTATTATATAAGTAAGAAGTAAGATAAGAAACAAGATTTTAAATTTTCAACTAAAGTTTCAGTAGTTTTGATTTAATGCTATTTCAAACACGCATACAAACAGACACAAATTGTTATCGAGCTGTTTTATCAATGTTGTCTATCTAATTTATATAAAATACATTTTATATAAAATCAATCACTCGGTCAAGCAGTTACTTCCTATTCACGCCTCGCGTTGCTCGCTCTTAAAACTAAAAGTGAGATGAAATCTACAACTGAATTATACATAGACAGTTTGTAATTACATTACATACATGTGTGAGTACTTTGTTTTTTTTTAATACGTCAAGGATCTCCGCAATACAGTATACTTATATTATAAGTATATACTTATTATAAGTATACTTACTAGTATTTGCTAGGGAGATTTTTTTAAAGAGCGTCAAAGATATACGCACAATAGTCTCATGAAACAAATCTACCTACTTACGCTCGGATTGGCTCCCAAGGATGATATATATTGAAAAATGATAATAAATTGAACGTGTCGATATAAGCAGCTTATGTGACAGCCGAATGCCGAACTGGTGGCGATATACGTTTTTAGGGTTCTGTACTCAAAGTGTGACAATGGGACCTATTACTAAGACTCCGCTCCATCCGTCTGTCCGTCTGAGCGGCTAGCTAGCTAGATATTTGAAATTACTAGAAGTAGTAGTAGATTACCAACAAATACTAAAAACAGAATAAAATACATATTTAAGGAGGTGACCACACAACAAATGTGATTTCTTGAAGTTTTTAATGGATAATGATACGGAACCCCTCGTGCGCGAGTCCGACTCACACTTGGCCGGTTTTTAATAATTCGTAACGCGATGAAAGTGAATGAGTGGGTGGACTAGTTCAGTACATTATATATTTTTAAGTCGTCTGCCTCCATCCGTGCGTTGTTATTGCAATCGAGACGGAGACTGCCCACGTAAGAGCTGTCTATAGAATTGTAAAGATAATACGAACTAGTTCAGACGCGCGGGTGTGGTTGCGTGGGGTTACATTTTGTATATAATTTAATTCCCTTTTATTGTAAGTAGGTACACATAATTATAGTACAATTTGAAGAAGTCTGGTAGAAGTAATATTTCGCCTTACAACTAATTTAAAAGCCCTCTTATATCAAACTCCTACAGTTGTTTCTTGAATAATTGACATATGACATGGGACTTGTGACGATGAAAAACAAGTACAGCCATATTATGACATTGCCTTCTGAACATCTACCTAAGTAGATATTGGGAAGACATTATTAATATAAATTATCTTGTAATTCAGCTTTATTTTGCATTCGCGTCATACATAGTGTTAAAAATAATTTAGGAATCTTAAAGGTAAATGCTTAGAAAATGTTCAACTTCACTCCCACACGCACACTTTCACTCTTCCCTTATATCTGCTTATTCACTTAGGTACAACAATAACGTTTAATCCATCTGCTCCCCCACTACACTAATCTGTTAGATTATTCCCTTAAAGGGAAAACAAGAACTACTTTAGGTTCCTTACTGAACTGATATTGTAATATGCCTTTGTCTTGTATTAAGCTGATAAAGGCTTAATCGTCATACTATTTTAATTAGCAAAGTTCATACAGTAAGCACTTGTTCAAACAACGTACGTACAAAAGCCTGTAAATGTTTAAAATCTGTGTGTTTTAATAAATTAATTAAAACACACAGACAAAATTAACATTTGAATTTAAACATTATCAAATTTGATATAGTAAACGAACACGCAGTCCGAACGTCACGTCACGATGGTGATGTTGGTCACTTTACGTCGACCATACACTTTTGTAATCCTTTCTTATAGTCCTATAGTAAGTTGATTACTAATTTATTCCTGAGGAATAATTTAGAACGCCTCATATAGATGACATACCATAATATTTAATTTAAAATACAGCAAATTGTTAACGGAGTACCTACCACCAAAGATTGTAATACATTTAAACCGATTAAAAATAAGTCAATCTTCTTTACTCACTTAACGAGCATCCTAAAATTTAATACGGGGAAGTGATGTTACAATTCTTGTAGGAGTAAAGTAATCGAGCCAAATTAAGCCGAAACATCTTTGTAATTAAAATGTGGAGGTGTATCGGATGGGAATTATCAAATAAGGCATCACGGAAACATTGCTGAGATAATGTGGTTTGTTCCAACCGTCATACGTAAGCAAAATGTACGGTTATTATCAAATTAACTTTGATTAACAATATGCGAAAATTATCTGTCGAATCAAATCCACCTTAGTGTCGCCAATCGACAAAATTGTAAATTGAAATTAGAATTACTGATTTCCTTCCAGTGACTTATTATATATTATATTTCGTTCCTAGATTTATTAAAACATGCAATTATACATATGAATTATGCAAAAAAATCCGGCACGAGGAACAATAGTATATAAAATTCGCTAGTTTATGCAAATGCGTGTTTTTGAAATTTTTGTCCGGTGTCGAAAAATTTGGAGGTGGCAGCTTTTATCTATACTTGATATTTGTAGTCACATAATAATATATTTTACTGTCAATCTTGTGCATCTATCTTTAAATACCTATAAAATAGGAATTGTTTTAAAATCTTAGAGGACGTTACATGACCTATCACGATCCCTCTGTGATAAACTTTTAATTAAATCGTGCCACTTAATAAGTGTAACGAAATGGATTTCATTTAACACAACCATTAAGAAAGTTCCAACTGAAACTATTAATTTAAATCAATGACTCCGATATAATCCACGTATATTATAGAGACGTAAAATTTTAAATTGACGTTAGCGAAAAAGGTGTTGGCAGTAAAGTAACACTGGACCGTGATGATGTCACTGTCTGGTCGGTGAGGCGAGTTTGCGACCGTGTCGAAGCGTGACACAACAATTGATGTTTTGCGTGGATTGATGTAATTTGACGTCCGACTGGCTGGCTTACTTTAGAAGTGTACGTATATGACGTATACAAGCGGACCGCTTACTGTAACATTTTTAATGAATATAAGAAATGGTAAATTAAAAGAAAATTTGGAGTGGATGAGGTGTTGTTTATTTGGGTTTATACGTTTTATGTGAGAAATCTAAAACATGTTGGTAATAAAGTAACACTTTCCGTGATGCTGTCAAAGTCTGGTCGGTAACGCGAGTTTGCGTCAACTGATATTTTGCGTCGATTGATGCAGTTTGACGTCTAACTGGCCAGCTTATATTAGAAGTGTAGGTACTCGTATATTACGTATACTGGCGCACCGATCGCAATTTTTAAAATGAATACCGAAAAAATGGAAAATAAAAGAAAATTCGGAGTTACTAAGAGGCTACTAATTTGGGATTATACGTTATTTTTAGTGAGTAATCTAAAAGACGCTGCTAATAAAGCTACGGTTTACGTTACGATGTCACTGTCTGGTCGTTGAGGCGCATTTTGCGACCGTGTCGAAGCGTGACACAACAATTGATGCTTATACATGGGTTGATACAATTTGATGTTCGGCTAACGGGCCAACTATTATTTAAGAATAACAAATAAAATAATATTTAGTGTATGAGAATATATAATAAATTTAAATAAACCGGAAAAAAAAAACTGAGTCTGAAAAAGACATAAACAACACCGCCACTTACCATACCTAACTGTAGCTAAGAACCGTCCAAGTGACCTCGTAATTAGAAAACAATCGACAACAAGACCGTTTATTCCAAATACTCTGGAATGTTTGTTTTATGTTTCATGGTTAATCACATGATTTACAATTTAACTTTTAACAATATGAATAATTATTTGCATGAAAAATTCATCCGATACAGTGCTGGACACAATGAATTATTAATTTCACATATTGTACGCGCCACATACGTTTTAGTGCACCGCTGTGACCCGCGGCGTTGTCTGCGTTGTTCGTTTTATGCGCCTCCCGGGAGCCTCACTGAATATCGGGAAGCTTTATAGCTCACGCCGTGCTATCTCGATGAGCTATGCATGTCCGGGGTTTAGCCGGCCGTGTTTAGGTCGTTATTGCCCAAAAATATAACAAACTACCCATTGTCAGTTATTTTTATGAAGGGGACAATGGCAATAAAAGTAATTCCCATTCCGGTCCGACAGTATTCAGCACGCGAGCTCTGTTTTCAGCTGTAACCGGCCGTTAAAGGAAGGAGACGGTTGGAATATCCCTCATAATTCGCACTCGTTGTGCCCATAATCCTCTCGACACGCACTCCGGCCAGTGATTCACGGCCGTCTTAATGTCAACTGACGAAATTGATAATCACCTATAGAGACTTTACGAAATCCGGTTTCGACGAACGCGCGAACCGCTCGCTCTGTGACTGTAATAAAGCGTGTGGGTGAGGTTAAGTGAATAAGGCAATAAGCTCGCTTTAATCAACACAACACGTAGCCTAATCAAATATGACCCCCTCGTCATATCCCGTAATTGAAGGCTTAATCACGGGAGACGTTTCGCGGTGTGCGGCAAGCGGGCTGGCGTGCCTTCGGGCGCGTTTGATCGCCGGTCGATTGACGTTTAGCTATGAATTGCACCATCCGATGTGCATGACGAATGATGCAACGAGTGTGCCTAGATTTGATAATCAGTTAACAAGACAGTTGTAGCTGGTGCAACTAAAATTTCCTTGCTGAAAGTCAATGACGTTATTGGTTTAAGCATACTTTACAAAGTTGTTTTAAAGCGGATTTGTCGTAAAAGTTGGCCTTCAACAAGATTGTTGATTAATGTCAATTAGGCCTTCATGTTTACACTAAGTATATACACATTAAGATTTGCTAAGCGGTTACGTATACTTGCAATTTATTCAATACTACTTTATAAAAGAGTGTATCCGTAGACCATTTTTAAATTTATTCACTAGTTTTGCACGGTTCATTGTGTGGAGACAGATCGGACGGATGGTGTGCAAGTGGCATTACGTACGAGCGCCACGCTCCCGCATTCTTGGTGACAGCATCCGCGAAGATTGCTCTGACATTTGCAGATACAGGGCTACGGTATTTACAATATTGTCTACCATGTTTTCAAACAGTCTCACGGATAAGCGAGAAATACATTAGACAATACGGGGCCGACACGTTATTGATTCAGAGTTGTGAGCTATTTTCAACGGTTTTTCTTGAAACAAACAAGGTGACTGGTTTAAGTACTATTTAACATATGAATATTACTTATAATAGACGAATATGTGAACTAATTAGTGCAATAATAGCGTTCGGAAGAGGTAAGGGGTTTCTTATGCGTGCGCGTACAGACTCAACTGTTAATTGGCTACTTCGTTATGCAACGACATCGTTAATCTTTTAAAAAACTAATAAAACAAAGTCATTCAGTTTATAGTTTTTCATAACCTGTTTTTACAACCGTGAACTTACTCAAACTCGGTAAAACTTAGATATTATTTCAGTTACAACTGTTGTTCTGTTTTAAGTCCTAACCCTTCGTGATATTATTACGGCATGCGATAAATTCATCGTGGGAATAATAAATTGTTGGAAGTTCACCGCAATCCATTTATTGAAGGACAAAACGATAACATTTCGAGTTAGTTCGAAAAGTAATAACTTTGCTCTTGCTTATCCGTACTTGAACTTCTGTGCATTGTTTCAACGAGCTAAAGGGGAAATAAGTTTTCTTACGAAGGAAAATTATTTAATACATTGATATAACTACGCACAAGATTTTAAACATATCTCAACTCGTATAAGAGTTCTAACGATGATCTTCTAATAGGAAAAGGAAATTTAAAATGAAAAGTAAAAATAAGGCAAAAGCAATGGCTGTCTCAATAGTGTGAACGAAATCTATCTAGCTTTAGTAGTATCTACCCCATTTAAATATTAAAGTAAATGATTAAAGTTGAAGAGTATCTCATCTGAGAATACGTTGGAACTTATTATTACTTCGTTGTTATGTTAGTAAGAACTGTTTTTGTAAAATGCACTGTGAGATTGAATTGATGGCACAAAGAACATATGATAGTAATTGGATTAGAACCTCAGTAAAACGAAGTGTGAAGTCGACTTTTTCTAAGTAGATAAACGGCAAGGAAACTGAGGAATAAGATAAGGTATCGCCCGCGTGTTAGGAGAGGCGGCTGTATTGTCCAACATATGCGATACCGCGATGCACAAAGCCGGGACAATGCACGCCGATCGCCTATTGTCTAACGTCTCGGAGTATACGTGATGGCCAGCTTTAAGCGTATTACAGCACGGATCCCTACACACATTCCAATGCTTCAATGCGAATTTTAGGTATTTCTTTTCAATGCCTCGTTTAATCCAGTCTGCGTTTTCGAATCGGTTGAATTGGAAAATCAGTTCCCGCAAAAATGTGGCCGATCTTTTGTTTAAAACGAACAATTTTATAGCAATTCTGCAAATTACTCTCTGATTACTGTTATAAAGCGTACAAACATTGATGAGAATGTGTTTAATGGGTACTTCGGGATACTCACGATGAGTATCCCTCACGGGCAGAGGTTGCCGGCATAGCAAAGGTAACGTTAGAAGGCTCGGTACAGCATATTGAAATAGCGTTTGGGCGCGGAACGAGACGATAGACGTAGAAATCTTTGCCGTACCAACGGGCCCGCCCCGTTCCCGTACGTTTTATCTCTTGATCGCGTTATTCAGTCGAGCATCAAAGGAAAATATGAAGGGAAATACTAAGCAACGAGAAAGTCTTTGATGCTCAGACTTTTTTGTTGCTTAGCAAACGGACATAATCTGGTGAAACTCCGCGAAAACAGTGGTGAAGTTGTTTAAAATGGAGATTTACGAGAGTTGTCTTCTAAATAAATAACCTTTCGCGTATTTTTTTCGGTTACGCGCACCGATAACTGGACGACTCACCTTATCTGCTTAAGCCCCTGGCGATGCAGTGGTAGAGGTGCGTGTTTACATGTCGATTTTAATTTTTATCACCCGCTATTCGTCCGAAATACCTACACGTTATCACGTCATCCTACCAAGCTGATAACGATGTATCGCGTAATATGGACATACGGCAAACTGGCCCACACAACGTTTTATTGTGTAATGTTTAAAATTTCCTTTTTATATGAAAATCTTTTGTAATCTTTTCTGTTGACAGTGAATGATTCACTGTCTACCCTACTGGGTATTAATATACATAGGTATAATGTAATGACTTAATAGAAACGTAAGTTACGGCTCGTTAACTATTGAGCTGTAAAATAATCCTAAGTTTTGAGTGTAGTTTTCTATCTTGGGATAGTTACCACAAACTAAGGCGCAGCCGAGTCATCGTCCTGTTCATTATGTTAGCGCAATGCCAATTCCCATACAATAGTAGACGGCGGCGGCTACGGTGGGGCGGCTGACGTCACTCGGAGCTAGCCTTGGAATTGAGGTCGCCGTTTGAAATGGAGTCGGTGAAAATTTTGCCTCAAGGCAAAATTTCTAATTTAACCGGACAATTGCAATTGCCTTCTTTTAACTTTGAAATAAGAGAAAACTTATTACTATCGAAATGAAAGTCCTTACCTTGATACTATCGTAGCAAGCCGTAACTCTTCCATTCTGCACTTCGACGGTTGCCGGGGGATGCGCGAACTTACACTCGGTGTCCGGTCGCGAGCACTTATTCCGTTGGAACTCGCGGCACACTTCGAGCTGCAGCCAGCGTGAGTCTTTGCCGTTCAGGAGGCTATTCATGTTCACCATGGTTGCCATCGTTGCCACAAGAGTCGAGGGTGGAAGACGCGCGCGCAGTTACGCTGAGCGAGTGCGGCGCATAGGCGGCGGAGGGCGAGCGCGCCCGCGCGCTCTGAGCATGCACTTCTCACACTTAGCGCGGAGTCGTCGGCGCTCGCGCACCCTTCACTACCACACACTACTTCACACGCGAGGAGAGACGGGACACCGCGGCTACACGCACGCGGTTCGAACGGCAGTTACTTACTTAATAAATTATTAATCTTACAAATAAGTTAGAATTAAAGACACCGAAGTTGCAAGCTTATTTAGGCAAGTATTAAAATATTATTATCACACGCGTTCGTATCGTTGTTGACGGTTGAGTTTAGTAGAGGGCGAGCGGTGCTTGGTGCGCGAGCATGGCGGCGGCGGCGGCCGGTGCGAGTCTGGGCGGGCGACGGTAGGGCGCGAAAAAAGCGAGATTAGCGGCTCGGCGGTCAGCGAGCAAGCCGGTGCGGTGCGGGGCTCAACTCTGCGAACAACAAAACACACTGGTTACTCTCCGGGCGGTCCTCCCGGAGCCAAGCACAAGCGGCTACCGGGTTAGCAAGCGCGCGCTGCGGCCGCTCTCAGGCCCGCGCCACTCTACACAGCATATTCAAGGCAAACATTCATTGTCAGGTTTCGTTCTGTCGTTAATGATATTTGCCAGCAAAGGAGCATTGAACAAAGTAGAAAGGTACAGACAATAACTAGCCATCTTCTTTTGGTTAAATTAGCTGACCAGTATTGTGAATGATTTGTATGATGCCTTGAATTAAGCTTATAAAGTTGACTTAATAATAGAGTTAGGATTCAAAACATATTGAAATTGTTAGTAAAAAAACACACACACTCAAAAAAGTAAACTTATTAGACAAACAGTTAATTACATAAAATACAGTGGCATGGAGCAGTTCACAAATGACGTTTCATATTTAGTTTTGAGTAGGTACATACAAGACAGTGACAGGTGAGTCGAACATGGTACGCGTACTGGACAGGTGTCGCACCAATAATAACGTGCCACAGCTGTTGCCTACTCACAAATCATGACCCGATTCAAACAAAATGCAACGAATATAATTTCGTGAAAATGACAGCCATTAAACGTACACAAGTTCATAAAACGCTAGTCATAAAGTAGCGCTGTAACGAGAAAGTTACGAAATTCGGGGCATACGCTTCATAATTACAAAACCAATGAGTGTCAGTGGAATGATCTCGCGGAAAAATTCTTTGTGTGGGCGCCGCTAGTCGAAACGCGACGGTGTGAGGCCGGGAACAGGGAAAAACTCGTGAAACTGAATCCTATCGTAATGTGCTATTTAAAGCATAACCCAGTTGAAAATAGCTTGGTGTGCGGCAACGCAACGTCGCGCTCTCCATCATGCATAAATCTTCAAATTTTATTTTCGATATAGATGCAACAGAATTTTTATCTCGGCTCGAGGCAGTCTGTTCAGACGTCAATTCCTCGCTGGGCGCCACGACTGGAGAACAACAAATCTCATTTTCCTCGGTCGATGCTAGTGACATTCCGTAATTGTGCTCTTGACTATCATTGGACTATTTGTGTTTGTAAAAACAGAACGTTTTCATAGCGCATTAGCTTCACAGATATTTGCAATTTAACGATTCAATTGAGTCTTAACAAGTCATCCTTTGTGCATTTTCAATAGATAGGTATTTTATACCATTACTAATGTACTCCCTCATTTCACTTCAAATAATTTAAGACTATTCAATTTCATTGGCATTATGTAAAACCGCCTTACAAAGACTTCATTATAAAGCGTCTACATCTATCTAACACTTTGTTACTGGTGTACACTAAATTTATAATTAGCTAGAACAATGTAAAGTCTAAATTAGTCAATTAAAATACAGCTTTAAGAAGTCTCCTAGATGTCTGTAACTCTAAGATTAATATAATTTCGACGACTGCTAAATAAATTTTGAATTGAATACCGTTCAATCAAGTTTCAGTTTAAATAATATTGGTTTGCCGTAAATATCTTTGCTAATATTATAAAGCTGAAGAAATTGTTGGTTTGTTGAACTCGCAAATATATGGAAGTTGGTCTTTAAATATAGAAAATAGTGTCATATTGCAGGTATTAGATAGTGTTATTCACCTACTAAGTCTCGGAGTTAATTAGGAATTAAAACGAACCCAGCATTATCTACCCGACTTGAAAGTAAAGAAAAATATTTTACTCGTTTCATTTAAAAGATTGGTAGATACAATCACTTTTATCTAACAAAAGGGGCATTGACTTCGTAAAGTTGCAAAACCTTTAAATTAATAGAATGCCTTTGTTGTAGCAACATTATTTGCTGTAGGCAAAACTATTCAGTTCATTCCTTTATCTTCTCCTCTGACCCGTGTAATTGATTTGCGTGTTGACCAGGTGAGATCGATCAGCTATTAACGACTAGACGAAGTTTCATCACGTAATGCGATGCAATCGCTTTAAATAGATAATGTTTGCTCAATTTGTCTTAGCTGCATATTTCGATGAATAAATTTGATTTTAATAACAATCGACGCCGAGACGGACCTGACAGTTACTGCACTTTCAAAGACAATAGACATAAAACAATAGGCGTTTATTTTTTATTTGCATTATTCGTACTTAAACTCACAATAGAGTAAGAAGTTACATATATTATAAACAAAAGGTTGTCCACCTTAATTAAGTAAATAGAATATAAGGCAATTTGTATAAATATTATTACATACATTTGTATTATTAACATAAGATGGCCGAGTATATTTACCCTCTTGTATCATAAAACAAAATAGAGAATATTCATACATACGCAGGAAAAATGGGTCCATTAAAAATGATGAGATCCCAGCGAAATATCCTAACTTTACGATCCCTAGGAGATAATTCCATCATAATAAATTATTTTTTAAATGGAGGATAAGACGTCACAACACTGGTAAGACATGACGCTCACTATGTGCAGCTTGCACTAGCTGCATGAAAAAGTCAAGGCTAATACGAGTATCTCTAGTGTATCATAATAAATATTATAAATCATTAATTACATTTTAACCAGGATTCGAATGCTCTGTAACCTCGCCGTTAGCTAAGAAAGCGTCAACAGAATAGTCGACGAATTAAGTTAAGAAAAACAGTTGTCGATAATAATAATAAGAATTAAGGGTTATCGACCACTCTATAATCGCACCTTTAACCAAGGAAAAGATTTCAATGATTGTCGAAGCCTCTATAGCCGCAACCTAAGCTAAGAAAACGGTTAAAGGTTTGTTAACGCTTCTATAACCGCACCTTAAGCTAAGAAAACGGTTAAAGGTTTGTTAACGCTTCCATAACCGCACCTATAGCTAAGAAAAAGAGTCAAAGGGTTGTTGTCGGCTCTATAACCACACCTTTAGCCAAGAAAAGGAGTAGAGGGTTATCGATGGCTCTATAACCACACCCTTAACTAAGAAAAAAGAGTCAAAGGGTATCGGCGTCTGATTTCACGGTGTCGACGGCGGCCGGGCGTTCTGCGCAGTCGACACGCACGGGGAAGACATTCAATAACCCAGTGAAAAGATTACCAAGAGCAATCAGACGGAAGCGAATCTAAATAAGAATCTCGTGAGAGCGGTCGGGCGCTCGGGCGGGAGAATAGGGAGGGAGAAAAAACACTCGGGCCCGTCCTTTGTGATAGCCGACGTTCGATCAAGTTGCCATCGAGAAATTTATCGAGCACAACAATTGATAGCCAGAATAATTACTGGTATCATTGGAAAATTGGTTGTTGGTTAACGATGAATAGATATCAAATCACCTGTGTCTACGTATCAATATTTATATTCCTTATTCTTTGCCTCTGCTTCTTCCTCCAAGCTCTATAAAAATAATATCTATGAACAATGTAGCATTAATACAAACACAGAAATGCATCAATATATCAATCGTCTCGCCAGTAATGTACGATTATTGAAAGTGTATAAAATTATTCAGTAATATTTTTGCAATGGAACACCTCGTAATGCGACCGATAATGTGCGTTTATGAAAAATATAATATATCTAATTTCACCAGCGCGTTCATCGCCAGTCCATTCTCTCGCATCCACGGTCTTGACCGGGACTCGAACCTGGGTTTCCCACCGTCAAAGTGGGCGCTCTTACCAGCTGAGCTATCAAGACAAACAGAATGCGAGGAATGAAACTGGAACTGATGAACTCTAATACTTCTATACGCATTACTTTCCCATTAATTTATATTTATGGTTCAGTATCTGCTAGTACGTAGTTATCAAAGTGATGTCAGGTGGACCCCTAGGCGGTCTACCCGGTCTACCGATATCAGCTAAGTTTTGAAAATGGTCGCTGATAAAAAATGTCTGGGAACCTAAGTTTTAGTACATGTTGAAATATGCATCGTTTCTTGCACATTTCCAAATCCAATTACCAACACCATTAAAAACCCATAAAATTTAACAACGGAGTACATTGTTACTTATTTCGATGTACCGCACCTTTGGCTCGCTAATGCTGAACTTTATTTGACATTTTGTATCGAGGATATTACATTGTTAGTGTTTAGTGTATTATTATTGTAATACCAATATATATAACTGATGTACATATCTATCAATAAATAAATAGGGTAAGACTAAACAGTTAGGGGCATATTTTATTTTTATTTGTCAATCGATTTACAGCATTAGTTTCCTCTGCTTTAGAAAAAATAAAATGGGATAATGATAATCATACAGATTATGGCCTAATTTCGACTATTAACTCAAATCCGTATATATTAATTAGTAGACATCAGTTTAGTATTTTTCCCTTGTTAATAAACGGTTTTTTTTGTATGGGTTCTTTAATTTTATTAATAAAAAGTTTTACAACGGCGGAAGCAGAGGCAAGTTACTCAGCGGTTTATATAAATGTTTCAAGTTTTTTAACGTTTAATTATAGTATTTATTATTCTTAGAGCAGTATTCACAGTCAAGTAGGTAATTTAGAAACCGATGATATCAATAAATAATCGATATATTTCAAAATGAGCATCACTAAAAGAATATGTGAAATTGAAACCAATACAGTGCGAAGAGTATGTTGTTTATACTCTAATATAAGATCAAATATCACCCAATATTAGAATTCTTGGGACAAATCGTTCCAGTGGAAATCCCTAAGTGTAGGAGCGGATTGTTCATTTTAAGACTTAATAAAAACGTAAGTTATAGACTTTTGCCCTTTATTCTTCATATTACTAAATAAATTGTGAAGTTGTGGTAGTGCAAAGGAAACTTTATATCGCTATCATAAATAACTTATGCGTATACATTTCTTATAAATATTGCTATAATGACAAATTCTTCGATCATGTTGTGATTTACAAAATAATGCAATGGATCTTGAAATCCCATTTCATTTTATTCCGGCTAGTTTAGTTGCATTAGTCTGTTTGTTCCACAAACTCATATGTTGCTCTATTGACATCGCTGAATATTGCAAACATATTTTATAGGTTTATAAAGTACCTATAGCAACTCTTTATTGATACGAAGGTCGTAATGAGATAGTGTTCAAACACGAACCGTATAAAACACAGTAATAACGGAATGATTGTGTCACTTTTAGTCATTTGAAGAATAAATATATCTACCGATTAAATAATTTGATTAATTTATTTATAAACTGCTGTATGCATATCTATTTTAATTCATGTAATGAGCAATAATATTAATTATTTAACAATGTATCTGCATTGTATTGGACAAAGAATTAAAAGGTGCGAACTGGCACAAAAAATAGAATTAAACAAGAATAAGTATGGTGCGATTGTCGAAAATGTTATTAACCACGATACGTTCTCAATGTACCCACCTACTCAATTTGTGATTGAACTGAAAGTGAATGTACTTTACGTTTGAAGGCTCTGTTGCAATAATCGATAGAATTAGTATAGCGGAAATCGGGGTAAGGTCACACGCGTGGTACATGAAAGGAGTCGTGGCGGACACAGCTGGGACAATTCGCAGTCTCGTATACTTTTGTTACAAATCCAGTGTTATACAACAGATGTGCCCTGAAAAGCAGTCGACAGTGAAGAATTGCGTTACTCGTCATTCCAGACGTTGAACAACGGCGATCAACGTTGCCACCATTAGCTAAGTAGTTCGCTTGAAAACAAAATATGATGGTGATGACATGTCCCGCTTTTTTATCAGCGGCCCGGCTTATCGTAGCGGCCGCGTCGTAATCAAATGGAGCGTAGAGCGGTCCAGCGTTCAGATAAAAAGTGCGAGACGGCAAGGCCGGCGCGTAATAAAGAGAAGCGGAAAACTGGGCAGACACGGGCAGGAGTTGGCCTTGGCGGGTGGTTGCGCTCCGCCGGCCGGAGACGCGGACGGCGCAAAAACCCACCACCGCGATCACCTTCGACACACTTCATTGGCGTCTAGTTACGCCGAGAAATCCATTCAGATCTAAAAAGAATAAACAATTCTGCTCGTTCAACGGACAATTTGAATTTAAAATTACATTAAAATCAAACTAAATCATGTGGGATTCCAATAGTTTTAATTAGCTTAAACAATAATGCGATTAATTCGATGGAATTAAATACAAATTGCACTAAATGAAAATGTTGTCAACAAGGTAAATCAAATTTTTAAACGTGATATTTCTGTAGAAGCGAGTCATGTTCGTAAAATGTTCACGGACACGTTAATGTTATGGGAAAATGATATGTAGCGGCAGTGGCATACGGTTGCGAGTGGAGTGTTTTTGGGCAGGTGGTTTAATCCGAATGTACCCAGCAAGTGATGTCACCGATTTACCATTCGTTATTCTGCGCACGGTCCTACATTCGTTGGCCGCGCGTGGCTGTTGACTCAGAGAGCATACGGAGCATTATATGGATAATACTTTTCATTATTCCACATAAAAAAAAAAAAATTAAGCACGTGCTAAAAATTAAGCGTGCGATCCATTAAGTCTCGACGGGAATGTAAATAAATGTACTACTTTTTGATACATATATATATATATTATTTTCGTACATATATCACAATATATATATAAATACTTACAGCCATCACTGTTAAAGTATTAAAGGAGGATAATTAAAAATACAGACTGGGTATTCCTTCTACCGATAGATGCGCACAGTTGTGTTGGTACCGCGGCACGTTGAGTCATCCGAGACACATTATACAATATGTTTATACTGATTATTTGCTAATATAAAACTGTGATGCAAATGTGCAAAGCGAACCAAATGATTATTCGAGCACGTAGGTCAGTTCCGGCAGTCAAAACAAAGGCCATTGTTAACGTGTGGGGGCAGATCGCAACTAGTGCTTCTGCATTCGGGACGTGCGCGAGGCACATTTAGCAGCCTCCGGGGACGCCGGCGGACTGGTAATTAGCGGGAGAGGCGAAAAATTTGCGACGGCTTAAAATTTACGAGGCGCAAATTACACGATACCGTCGCTATCGCTGCAGCGCCCGTTAATGTGCACGCCTTATCGAACACGGTGCGAGGAGCGCCGCGCCACCGGCACGCCGACATTAAACTGATCGCATCGTCGAAATATAAAAAAAAAATACACGACGCCAAATGTGGGCACCGGAGACCGGACTGTATAATCCGAAAGAGGAAAAAGCGTTTGTTTGTGCAATGAATTTACATCGCAGGCCTGAGAAACCCTTTACCTACCTACACATATGCTGCAAACATCGAATAATTTCGGCCGATGATTACATTTATTTTACAAACTTTTTGCAATGAGTATTCAGATACTTCATTGAATTATGGAAAGTGTATTTTTTGGACATATTAAAAAAAACTGAGCAAAAGTAATAGGTTCGTATATGAAAGCCGATCGAGTGTTCGAAAGGAAACTTTTAAATATCAAATCCTAATGCTAAAAAACTTCAAGTAAAGCTCAATCTATACTCAATAGGCTTTCCCACGTAGTCTCTTCTATCCAGACTTTTGTATCATTCTAGTCCGTTAAAGTTTGGAGTTCAATACACACGGTACAACTCTATAACAGTCATATTGACATAGACACATTGAATTCGGGAATGGTGTCTTGACTAACTTCATTTCGATTGAATCGAGTTTCTGCGACAATATTTTTAACTCATTATAAATTGCCGGGAAAATGAGAAACTAATTTGAATACTAATATGCCAAATGGTTGTAATAAATCATCGTTATTTTTATGTCAAAATCTAAGTGCACAGTAATTAGAAATTAAAACAATGTATTCAATCACTTTAATGCATTTAAGTAAAGTTAAATGAAATTAATCGCATAAATATTATGCGAATTCTTGGTTTTTCTGTTTATTAACAGCGCGTGCAAGTCCTATGCATGTATGCGTTACCTATATATGCGTGTTTATTCATATGTATGTATAAATATGTGTACGTAGGTACAAAGATCCCAAAACTTTCCATTTAATTTCTATGGCCGCAAAATACTTTGAAGAAATTAAAGACTGCTAAAGAGATATCTTATCAGTGATTAATTTCGTAGCGTAATCTTGCGCCGAGCTGTGTCACATCCGTTTAATTTTACAAAGATAAGGAGCAAGTCGTGAAAAACATTATCATTTTGCCTCACTTTTAACAGCTATCTATATGCTATCTATTTCAAGGAAAATTGATTTGCATTTGCGACTAAAATAGTCGAATTGCAATTGAAATAGTGACATTTGTACCGAAATACAGAAACTATAGTCTGTATTAATATTAACAATTAATTGTTGTTAATTGTAACAATATTAATATTGTTAATTTTCCTCGTCTTTTACTGTTTATTGATATGGCCTTACGTCAGGTATTAATATGAGTCAGTTACAAAAAGTACATGAAGTTAGATTTGTGCATTAAGAAGGTCACTTTGGATTTTTTTTTATTCAAACCATACGTAATTCTTACTCAAGAATAATTTACTTCCAGCTAGGATTTTAAGTGCAAAAATAGAAATAAATACTTTTTGCAATTTCTTATGGAATGTAAAAAGAGAGAATGATTTTTCCATTAAACTAAATTTCACTGCAAGAAAAAAAATTACCGTTGCATTATTTATCTACACCATTCTATAAGGTTTCATAAATTAAATAAAAATTATATCAGTAAAAATCAAATGATCTTTGTATGCATGTTTTGGATTTACAAACATATTTTCCTACAAGTTTTACAACGCAAATACCAACTTGCTTTGTTTGTATGTGTTAGTATGTGTGGGTCAAATCTTACAAGGAAATTTTAAACCAGTCAACGTCAACCGAATGAGGTGAAATTTTGCACGCAAGTTTGGTTTGGAAGACTGCATGATTAGTTAAGTGATGTCTTTCCTAAGCTAATATGTAAGATGCTCCAAGATTTCTGATCATTTTACATCATAATGTAATTTTTAATTTATAAGGCAATCAAATAAAGATTTTCCGAGGAAAATGCGAAAAACAAAACGACGTTACAAAACCAAGTTTGTTAATAAAAACTCTTTACGTAAATTTATTCTAAACCTTTAATTCATTAATTTTGATATTATTTTATTAGAATATTTTAAAAGAGCATTGTTGCCACGTTCTGTTCTTAAATAAAATATTGTAAAATGTAGTTAGGACAGTTAGTTTAAATCAGAATTGACTATACACTAATTATTAAAATAATTTATAGATGTACTTCTTACTCTTTATGTACAAGAACTTCATCGTGTACATTTTATTTGTTCTACAAATATTCGAACTCAACATTTTGTTAAAAACAAACTATTTATTTTTCTTTATATAACTGCATATTTTTCGAATCGTCGACATATTTGCAATTCACATACATACGATTATGCATTTCGCGCAGCCTAGTTTCAAATTACGGGTGACCGAAGAATTTAATACCCGCTTCAGGTAAAAACAATCTGAGGATGCAAAGAACATAAATAATGTTTTAAAACAACATCTATACAAATAAGATCAGATTGTGACGAAACTGGTAGCGTGATCTGGGGAAGCCCACGGGGGTTTCTGGTCCAAAAAATCTGTAGATAAATGCTTATCTGAATTAAGTGGATATTGAGTGAACATAAGACGTTTACTTTATAATATATATATACTATACAGTCATTTAGTGATGTAACAGTGCAGATAGAGTATTTTACATGTAGTTCTCTTTACAATCATATTTAAAAGACCAACATTTGAAATTGTATGAACAAAGTTACCACTTTTTACATATGATAAAAAAATAGGTTACATCTCCATCTCCATTTTGAAATGACTAAAAAAACATATATAATGGAAATTACACCGGTCTGTTCTGTAGGGGGTTCAGACAACGTTCTCAATCAGGCAAGTTTTAATACACGGCAATACTGTAAGTGACATTGGCTATAGTTTTGAGGAACCGTTGTAAAATTTGCAGTTATTCACTATCTTAAATGCAGTCTGCGTTAAAGCCAGTAAAAACTCATTCAAGTAACAAAACTAAGGCTTGTGTATTATACTCCTAAATTCTTCATAAAAACACAAAACTGAATATTCTTAGGGGTTTCATAAAACAACAGATGTTGTTGGCTAAATACAATAAGCAAATATTAAACGAACAAAGAAAGTAGGCCATTTATCATTTTAGTAAACAATAAATTTGATCGTAGCCTTAAAGCTGCGTTTACGCTAGAGAGCAAAACGAAATAAAATATGAATGCTCTATCTCCATTTGACTTCTATACAAATTAATACACAAATTCACAAAATATCTTCCGATCACATAGTCTATCTTCCGATTTTAAGTAGGTAATAGTTTTTACTCATCAGACATGTTTATTGCTGCCAGGAATTATCTTTGACGTAGGCTTTTTCTACACAGATTAATCTTGATAATCATTAAGTATTAGGTATGATAGCAATAGAAAATATTTATTGAGTATAATTAATTTTCAATGCTTAAGTTCGTTTTATTATAAGATTATATTTTATTGGATATTTCACGAATTTAAATTAGTTGCAAAATTGCGAATGGGTTAAGAAAATAATTATTATTTAAATTCACGATAACATGCAGCATTTCTGTTGGCAGAAAAGGTATAAAATCTCTAAAGACTTTTTGCTAGTGACGTATGTAAAATAAATGTTTATATTCTAATCCATCGCAATATATGAATGAATTGTCTATCTACACATGAATTTCACAAATACAATATAAATGTATTATACATGATCTCTGAGATCATCTTCGTTTTTTGTTTTATTGTTTTTCGTTATGATGACGTTCAACGATACGATATTCAATTTGCAGTCGACCAATTTTACAAGTATTATGAATTTGTTCACAAGTTTTCCTCTAAGTACTTAAATATAGGCAATTATTAGTGTTATTACAGTGGCTATAACATTTTGTAAAGCCAGTTTTATAGAATGGCCGCAATTAAAAATTCTCCCGATAATAAATTTGACGATAGCTTTAAGCGCTGCATTTCGCTACTAGCTAGGAAATGAAATAAAACAATAATAATAGAGCCCGGGGTCTATCGCCGGGAGTTCCATTGTTCGAGCAGGTAGCCGAGCCAGCTGTTGCCGTAGACGGAACGTGGCAAACAAACCATTGTGGATTTAGTCGAATAATGTACGGAGGAATTTTTAAAACGACACGTTACGTTGCTTTGCTAATGTAGCTAGGTCAGATTTGTTATTTATGAGTTCTTGCTTTACGTGAGCGCTGATTTGAAACAACAACTAACTAAAACGACTCGATAGGCTCAGGACAACATTTCATATAAAATAATAATGTGTGAAATATTTATCTGTCTATGTCATTATTTTTAACACGCAATAGATCTTGTAATTAAGGTAATGGTGTGAGGAATCTAGAATTAACATCACTCGTTCGATCTCTTAGGGAACAATACCAAAAAACGAGGCTCAATTTACTTTCGCAAAAAATAGAACTAATAAAAATATTTTACAGTTAAAACCGCACAGTAATTGCAGACTAAAGATTATACTATCTAAATAACGTCACAGAATAAAATATAAAGTGTGTATGTGTTCGAATATCTGCATGGTTACTTAATAATCCAATGTACACAAATTTGCTAATGTAGAATAAGCGCATATTTGTATGCAGCTTCAACGAAACACGTCATTCGACGATGACTCGTTTTATGCGCCGTTTTCCAATTTCTTTAATAAAATAAGTATGATGCTATACTAAATTTATCTTGCGAGGGGTTACTCACCGAACCGCCAGGATTAAGCGTCGCCGAAGTTAGTCACATTTCGATGTATTAAAGTCCTTTCTTACTAATACTAATATCTTATAAAGTGGCTCTTATGAATGACGTTTGCAGATTTAATGCGATTTTGAAGATTATATTATAATTTGTATTAGAACGAATGCTTATGTAGACATTATTTTTATTATATAAAGGAGAATTAGTAAAATTTTTCTGTGCTGTTATTTTAAATTATCTTATATTTTAAACAAGTATAGATGCACTTAAGATATGCGAAACTGCGAATTAGTAGACGGCGGAATTGACGTGAAAGGAAACCGGTCTATGAATTTTTATATACTTAGTAAATATAATTTGTCCAACTCAACATTTTAAGTACGCACTTATCTCATATATTTCTGTACAAAAAACAAGAAATTTGATAAAGAAATCTTATAACTATTCTTTTACATATCTTTAACACAATCATAATTTCTTGTGTAGAGTGTAGATTTTTTGTAGCCAATGTACTTACTATTTTATGAAACAAAATTTTAAAATTTCAAATTCATTTATTATCGGATAACAGTGAAAATTGTAATTATTCCAACAATAACGTACAGTAAGTACGAAGTTAACATGAATTTCTCGGGATTGAATAAAATAAAACATAACTTTCGTAAGCGATAAAATTACATTAGCAATATTTTCGACTCCAATCTGAATATTTCGTATCATACGTCGAAATCAAACATTGTAAGCGATAAGATAAAATGATTACTCACAAAATTAGAGTCAGGTATAACGGTTTTATTAGCAGTTTTGGTTATTTATTTTTTTAGCCTTTTAAATAACTGTTTCACTAATTTGTGATATAATTTCAGTTACCACGATTCATTCTGTAGTAGGATTTCAGTTTTTCGTTTTTTTTTTTTTGCTTTTGTTAACTATATTATGTGATATTTTTTAAACGATTGTTGTTTGGGTCTCTTCTTCAAAATCTTAACAGATTTTATAAGGTTAGTGTTATCACTCGCTTATTGAAGTTTATTGTAAAGAAAAAATATTAGCAGTATTATCT
>MOOZ01000773.1:455314-466998 GCA_002930495.1 Cecropterus lyciades
GGTTTGGGTCTCTTCTTCAAAATCTTAACAGATTTTATAAGGTTAGTGTTATCACTCGCTTATTGCAGTTTATTGTAGAAAAAATATTAGCAGTATTATCTATAAGATACAGGGGATTTTAGAGTTTAAACATTTATTTACGTTTCGGTCAAATGTCTTACTAATAGAAGTTTGAAATTAAACCATTGATGCCTTTGAAAATAGTGTTATAAAGAAATGAGAAAGTAATTTGAAGATGTGATAATCGGTGAATTCATTTGTACATATTTAGCGACATATCTTACCAGTAGCGCAGAAACACAACACAAACTAATAACGGAATACTCGTATAAGTACGGTAATGAGGGAAGAAAGTTTTGTTCGGGGCTTACGGAAGATTTCTACTCGGAGGAACTTTTACATTATGAGTAATATCGATGAAAGCTTTAAGTTTCGGGCCCTCGTGCAAGAAGCGAGCGAGGCCGGCACTGCACCAAATAATGCTCACATGCGGGGTGGCGGGCCACCACCGTGCCACACCGTGCCGGAGCGAACGGCCGACTTAGCACGCACCGCTTAAATCACGCCGCTCGCCCCAGCTATCGAAAACTTTCCGTCGAATTTCGGAAATCGCCGGAAATTTGTCTTCGTACACTAACGGGCGAACACCAAAAAATACGACTGCATCTAACTGTGCGAGATCGAAAATCAAACACTATATTTTAATTCACAAAAACTTTCACGGTGCACTTCGACGCGAGTTCCGAATTCGACGATAACGCATCGCATCTAATAGAATGAGCGGAACACTTACATGATGAGGGATAAACAAGCCGGGTAAGGGAGTGTAAAAGTCCAAAAGTCAGATCATAGCAAGTCGCACGAAAGTCGGGAGAAACGTTTCGCCGGTAGCGTAGAGGTCGCGTTCGCGGCCACAACAGGGCGGCACGCGTCGTGATCGGGGCACGAGTGCGGTGCACGGAGCGGCGCGAATCACACAAGCACAAGCGGAGTCGGCGGGCGACTGACGGGAGGCAAGTGGCGCGGCGCGGGGCGTCGCTGCGCGCGCACCCCGCACCCNNNCGCCGCGATTGCCCCCCTCCGCGCCCCGACGCCAGCCGGCTGCCTTATCACGCCGCACGGCGCGCCGCTTCCTTTCTCCTCATGCAGTTGCGAGCTTTTCGCCACTGCCACACTTCCGCCCGCCCCGTCGATTGTGTAGAGTTTTAGCCGGTCAATGTGTTGCATCGCTCTCTTCCACTTCATGAGCAGACCTGAGTTTTCTGTTGTCTTTGATTTAATCGAAATCAATCCGAGAAATTTACAAATTTATTAACATACCTAACTTCAAATGGGTAGATAAAGTAATTAAGATCCTAGTGCACTTCAATCACATTTTAGCACTCTACATCGTCATATTTAGGAACGTCGAACTCTTATAGGGATTTATGTGACCATATGGAGGGCAACGCGGCCGATATCGTATGTTCGCAAGGGGGCTGCGAAGAGGGGAGAAGCACGGGCAATGTGCAAGCGAGCGAGCAAGATTGGCGCCAGCGCGCAGCGTGCGCGCACCGACGAGCGGTGAAAGTACGCCACGGAACGGGTTTGTGTAGCGCGTGACCCGTCCGAGGACACGCCGCGCGACCACTTTGCCATGCAATGTTCCATCGAAAATGGGAACACCCGCCTGATGTTCCTCTTGAATCAGAATATCTGGTTGTTTATTATAATTCTCCTTCAATATTAAAATTTAGGAACACAGTGAAATGAAATGTCTTCATTTTGCATAGGCCTACGAGGGCACTTAAAAAAGGACATACATCCCATTACAGTATTTTTTACACTACCACCGGATCGGAACACGACCTCATCTTATTAAAAACTGTCACCTGAGGAACGATAAAATTAATTCACAAGTTGTATAGTATACATAATATCGAGGGTACAAACTGAAAATGCAAGCGAAAATATCAAGAGAAACTTACAGTATCGTGGACTGTCTTGATAGCCTTGTAAGTGCATTGCATCGACGCAGCCGGCACAATCAGAATAGGAAACGAAGATATTATGAAACCCGACAAGGGTGGTAAGCGCATTACGTAACTTGGGAGACTAAAAGTCCTATTGACTGCGACAAAGTACACTTGACGGAGATTGCAAAGTCTAGGAGCCAAATACTTTATATCCAAAAGAAGACTTATGGCCCAAACGTTTGAAGTTACGTCAAGTTTAGTTAAACGAGGCAAATGATTTTGCTTTTTGTACATAAATGTATAGAATAAGACGTGTTAAGTATAAGAAGACTTGACGATTATCAGTTTCTTTGTAAAAATATCATTTGATGTAGGTCGTTTTACATAAATTATATTTTCTCTTCTATTTTCCGATCCGAAATAACTGCTACAAGCGGTCGGCAGAGGACCGGAACAATAAAGGTACAACCGACTTTCAAGTGAAAATTTGCATAAAAAAATCAATACCTATGTAATAAACTAAATTCAACGATTCAACGTATTTAACGTCATTTGGACTAAACAATAGTTACACATTTAAATAAGTACGACAAAAATATATCCACCCTAACGGTTAGGAATAGCAAACGAATCCGCGATGAATCGAACGCAAGGAGGCTTTTATCTTGTGTTCGGTTTAATTTACATTACAAATATCCCTAGGCCGTAGTAGCCGTCTATTATCAGGCGATTGCACGCATGAAGTCGCTTCTAGTTAATGACAAAATATTTTGGGCAAAAGAAAAAATATTTGAGTAAAAGAAGAACACCGCGGACTTTATCATGAGATGATAAAGAAATCACGAAGGACTCCTAATTTATTTGGTGAGATTGAGATCGATTTCCGCATATTGCAATGGTTGCTTAGTATCGGAATAGTCTGATTGGTGCATGCAATAGTGCATGCACCAAGTAAAGAGAAACAATCATTTTGACTAATTAAATCTTATTTGAAATGTAGGGACTGCTTCACGTTAGAAATAGATGTGGCGGTACTTTCCTGGTCGAATATCAAGCGATACCGATACCGATAACGCGTACATGAATTATGAAGGCTTCCTGCTCCAATTGTTTTATGAAAGAGTCCTGTTTCATTTGTTGGAGCTAAGGTCGATGTCCAACAGCTGCAGCGACCACTCATTATCAGGCGTTTTCCACGCACGAAGCGGCTCCGGGTTAATGAAAAAAACATTTTCGGCAAAAGAAAGCTTGTTATGGCGTACACAAGCACCTATCCACTGCAGGCATTATCATGAGATGACGTCGTGCTCTTGTTTTTGCCGCGTGTGCCTCAGTGCGTGACGACTAAAAGCTCATTTATACACTTTTTACGCTCTCGAAATACCAAGTTTTTTTTTTATCCGAGATCTTTTTAGGATTACATTGTACGTGGCTTTATAAAAACCGTGTAATTACTTTGTATTTGCTCATGATTTAGGTAAAAAGTTTTCGTCTAGATAATTTGATTAACATTCCCCTGAAGTTGTGCTCTATACGGACCGTGTTTGTTTAACATTTCAACTAAAGGGTCGAATTAAGTAATATTTGTAATCCGATAATAATCTAAAAGCAACGATAGTCATTAGCAATTACAAGGTTTGCGTTTTTACCCTAAAAACTTTTGGTTTGATATGATACGTAATAACAATTATTCTTATGTATTATTATATTCTCAATAATCATAATTGTAATTTTTACTACAATAAATAAATAGGTAATTACTAAAGTAAATAATGTTAACAATATTCTTGTTACTTTCAGGGTTCCGTGGTTAATAGGTACAAAAAGTAAAATTATGGTACTTAAAATGTTTTCAACGAAAATTGTTTTGAACACATATTGTAAAGATTTTGAAATTTATGATATTTTGTGTTTAAAACTGTTGTTTTTAAGTCTGAGAAAATTATGAAATATAAATTTATATTTGTTACTGACATATATTATTGCCTAGTTTACCCATTTATGACGACTACGAATGAACTGAATGAAATGAATGATTTTCATTGCGCGTGGTCCGAGATAACACTTCGTTGTTTTAAACCCGAATTGAATTTCTGAATCCGTTTTACAATTGGTTATGTCTAATATTATTCAACAATTTCGTGACAATATAATAATATATAATACAAGCAAATAAATTATCATCTTGCAAGATTATTACAGTTTTGTTGCCAGCCCATTATGTTGTGTTCGAACAAGAGCATCGTTCTGAATTTATATTACATATTATCTTAGTCGGAAGCTAGCGGTATGAGGCGCTTCATGAAGTTATTACTCGTCCGTCACACATTCTTGCCAGATGAAAGACGAGTGGGCACGGCGTGTCTGTTAATTAGCGGTACTTAGTATTTTTTAAATAAAATCTAATACGGGACACTCGTATCGACAGCTGTTCCGCCGTGCCGGCGGCTTGCCCACTAATGCGTGCCGCCGTCAACCGCTGTCGCACGCAAACGAAAAATAAGCACGATAACTTATCTAGGTGTACCAAATCTTGATTGTAAAACTGTGCCTTAATAAAACAATTCCAAAGGAGGACGTTCTAATTTACAAAACAAAAGTAAAGGCGACGCGTTGTGTTATTTTTGGTACGTCTTCCAACTCTTGTTTGTACAGCTAAGATTTATAAGGTGTGGAATGGATAATTATCGCACGCAAATAACGCGGCTACATTAAAAAAATGCATTCAATTGTTAAGCTGTCGGAAGATGCGCTCCGTTGGCGAATTCAGTGTCCTCGAGACGAACGATGGAGTTCATCGACCCGCCGTTCATCTTGAGCCCGCAAAAAATGCACTGCCCCGTCCCACGCCGAACGCAGCACTCACACTAATGCAATTATTATATTGTACGAACACTTGCCGAGAACAAAGTTACCAATCGCCGCACGTGTAACCGTATACCTCCACACCTCTCGTGTACCGACACCAGATAACGCTAAGACACACCAATGTCCGATGCACACGCCATCTTCATTGGTCGCAATTAATCTGAATTTCATAAAGAAAACGTAATTTACGCCGAAAAGGATAGGAGTTTATGGACTTGAGCCTACAGTTCAATCGACTTCAAATCAAAACTTATAACGTCAATCAAAAGATATAATCTTTTTTCTCGTACATTTGCATTCGACGTTATACTTCAACCGGTTAACGTTAGTGGAGAAAATCACATACGCATATCAATGCATTTACTTCATGAGAGATTCTAACATGACACAGCACGGTTGTCGCATTTCCGATCCGTCATATCTCATCCACGACAAGTCGTTCGCAATCTTATCTTAGGAGTTAAATAGGCAATTGTTGGACGATAAACGAGCTGGCGGGGGTGCGCCCACGCGGCTCATCTCCACATCAGTTCACTGCGCACGCGTCTCGCTTCCTGTATCATTCATTAGGGAACGTACCCATCCTACGTGACCCTTCCAGGAGGGGAGGGGCCTTAAAAATACGACGCTTGATCATAGAGAGAAGGTGGAGAGGTTTAGGTTATCGTCGCGTCGTCCTTTAAAGAAAATCTCGCGCTTTTTCGAGTTATATCAAAATATGGCCCCAGTGAGTTTTAAAAGCGCTGAGCTTTTAAAACTTACAGGGACAACTGATAGATTTTTTTCTCTTGTAACTATAGGTTTGCATGCACTTTTGGCGTCATGCGGCAAACACTTTATGAATAAAGACAAATATGAGCTATATTTTTTAATTTTCCGTTTGTAAAAAAATGTTAGGAATCCGTTTTTTTATAATCACTATGTACTACTAAACTAGAAAGATCTTCTTAAATACTACGAATAAACGGAGGGACGTGGGGTAAAAAATAGGTCACGTAGTATGCATACGTTCCCTTAGGACTAAACGAGCACCTACCAAAAGATGTTCATACTTCGTGACTTACACGATATAAGTCACGTCTTGTTACGTCACCACCACATCATCTTCGCGAATAGAAGCGATTATTAAATGTTTATATTGCGGTCCGGCAAAAAAGGATGTCAAGTTAGGTTAGAGTCCATGAGGTAAACTTCAACACACTTCGAGGAAATAATGGGCTTCGTTGAACGTGGTTTAATATTATACATTTGTTATAATATTATTATGATGGATAATACTAAATTTAGAACAATTAGCGAATTCAGTCTCAGTCAAAGTCAAAAATCAACTAGATTAACACTAACGAGCTGAACATGAGCGATGATCGGACAGAAGTAGTTTGCACTGCATTACATAAATTTGGATGATACCGTTTTGAACGCGATTTCGCCAACGAAGATGCTCAAATTCTCGGTCGACTGCCGCCGTGTACACACACCAATTAAGTTGAATTAAATATACGAAGAATTTAGAAACTGGTTAGCTTCCTTGGAGCGCATCGGCGTAATTGGCTTACCGCGCTGGAAGCACGAAGGCATCATTTGTGATTTATTTATTACTTTTTCTCCGTTAAGCTGACAGTCACACTTCAATGAGTATAATATACAATTCCTGATTTTTAACCTTTCTTATTTGAAAATGATGTTGCTGGGTTAGTGGAAAATCAAAACATTTCAAAGTCCGGTTCATGTATATGGTTTACTTACGAACTCTATAAAAAAAGCTGTATAAAGTTCGGTTATAACATTTTTTAACATGAGTGAAATTGTTAAAAGACATAGTGACAATCCATATGTGATAAAAATAGTTTAGATAATATTAGACTACGAATAAGCTCTTAATATTATACTTTAAACCATTCTAAAACACTAAATCAATGCAATTTTTTTCCTGTCACCCTTACAGAAATTGGAGACCATTAAATTTAGCGAACTTATTTGGCAGACCTTGCTGTGTACCCGCAGAAGGACGGCGAGCCAGCTTTCACGCAATTTTGGCATTGCTTTTGTAAGACCCCATTAAAAATATCCATAAGTGTCGAGAGACAATGGACATAAATCCTCTCTGTATGTCTGTTAAAGTCATTGTAATAATATTAAAACAACAAAATTGCTACATTCAAATGTCTGTTCCCAATTAAAAAGGTAAATGTTTCAAGAAAATATATATTTTATGACTTTGTAACTTGTTAGAGAGGTTAAGATGCCACTCGGGTGCTAGAGGCTTAAGCGTTGAGCTCTATAACGATATATTAATGATAGACGTTCAATAAATTATATTTTCATTTAAAATTGGATGGGTACCGCTGTATTAATGATGCAATGAGAATTTTAAACGATGACATATTTTAGAATGTTCGTGTGTTTGATTTCCGACCTTTCTATAGAGTTGCACGTTTGGTCTCCTTCGGATGGTTCACGTATTGAATCGGGTTCCGGGTGTGTGACGTGGGCACGGAAATGAAACACTTCTATTGGCATCCATTTATATATCTTTTTTTGTTGTGTAACAATCAGGAAGAGCCCGAGGTATACTCTCACGAAATTTCAGTCATATTTTTCCCGAAGAACGCTCATTTCCATATCTACAACGCCGAAGTTTTTCTTTACTTCGTTATTCCGATACGTCTTCTTATACATCCAATACACAATGGGTGCTCCTTGTAACTGTACGGCTGTTATTGAAATCATAAATGGAAATTTGTTACCGTCGAATTAGCCAAGTCGGCGACAATGAGGAAGGCAAACAATTTACATAAATAAGAATAATTTTAAAGTACGAACACTTTCAAATGCAGACCACAAGTTTTCCTATGACAGACATGTAATTATAACTTTTTGTAACTGGCTTAATCTGTTTCCTGTCTTAATCCTTACGGCTTGAGCGAGATTGACTAACAATGACGATGAAAACTTATTTTAATCGTTTCAATGCCATCTGGAAGGGAAAGAATATTAGCTAGATAAAACTTTTTGAAATTCTTGTACGAAAGAAAATAAAAAAGCTACGCTTGGAAAAATAGTTGACTTCTTATTTAAACTGCAAAGAAATATGTTTAGAAATTTTTAACAGTTATTTCCATCTCTGTAAATGAGAAACTATTTTAATAATACAAAAGTGCCATTAACATTAAGACACGACTCGGCAATCAAGACAAGTTATCTAAACTTTTTATGTAAGCGGGTAAGCGCCAGTTGGCGAGCACAATGTGACCGTAGGCAACAATTCCATCTGAGTCTTCAATAGCACTCAGAATCGGCGTGTTGTAACATATTCGGTCCGATGTTATTACCCGAATTATTAGCGAAGTAATAAGAAACGCAGCGAGCGGCGGCCGAGAGCGCACCGCGTGCTAAGTGGCTTTTAAGGTCGCTTACCTCATCACGCTGCCTCTAGTCCGACTATCTCGGTGTTTATGCACGAATTTTGTGTGCCTGCTACGTTTATTTGATCTATTTCTGGTACTATATTAAACATGTACACACATATCTCGACTTTTAATTTTACAATGTTTGAATGAAAAAAAATACACCATTAACCGAAATATTGGTTCGTTACACAAAAACAGCTTCCTATTTCGTGGGTATTAACATACAATACAATAGATATAATTTTGGAGCGTTTAGTAAAAAATACTGAGTCATAACGTTAAAAATCATAGACACAATAGATTTGGAACATAAATAAAACGCAAATCATCATGTCTCTCAGAACCTCAGAAGTAAACACTGTGAATCATAAAAAGCATAGAACCACAAATATGGTTTATACGTCGTAACTGCATTAAGTGAGCATCGTATGATTTCTCAGCGAATAAGGAAAATTATTTTAGGAACGAATATACCGAAATTGAAAACATCGACGATTTTAAAGTGTCAGATCTTCGCACTTGAATATACCTACACGTTTTCTCATATTCATCATGATATTATTAACTATTAAATATATATGGTTCACAAGGTAATCAAGTGTCACAAGAAGTGATTTCGAAAACGAGTAAATTAATCGATATTAATATGCTATTTTTGTATCAAAACCAGATTTCTCAAGATATTATAGATTATGATTTATGAATTATATTTACAATTTGCATTTTTGGGGTTTATTAGTCGTGTGTAATTAAAATATTTCTATATAATGAGGAAGGCAAGTTGGATCTGAATAATGAAAATAAGTTTTTTTTACAGACCCAAACTGGTTTCACTCCACGTTTAGTACGGTTATTCAATATGTTGATCCAGGTTATAATCTATCTGTGTTCTAAATTTCGACAAGAAAGACAAACGCACTTACATCCTCACAAACTTTGGCATTTATAATATTAGTAAGATATAGTAGCCTATACAGCCTATAGGCTAATAAAATGTGCCTGCAGCGCATAATATTCCCGTTATATAAACGCAGTATATTAATAAAATATTTGAAATGATTAATAGGCATACGTTATCTAATAAAATCATCACCAGTCGCTGTTTTAATGAGCCTTTGATTTTATGAGCCTTTCAGTACGAAGCGGTTCCCATGATATCACACGTCAGATATACGGTAAGAATTGAATAATAAGACGCGTATATTATACATACTGTTTCTTATAAACCATTTTAGTATGTGATACTTCGCATACTAAAATGTAAATATAGCAGTGAGCAGTGATAGCCCAATGGTTGAAACTCGGCCTCTCAAACAAGGGTCTGAAGTTCGAATCCCAGACACTCTAGTAAGATCACCTCAACTCCCCACCTAACCACACTTGAATCCCACAATAAAAATTACGTGCATATTAAAAATTAATTAACTCTGCTTTACGATAAAGAAAAACATCGTGAGGAAATTTAAACGTCTGAGAGTTCTTTAAAAAAATGAAGTTCTTAAAGGTGTGTGAAGTCTACGCGGTGGACTTTGGTTGGAAACTCTCTGTCTGAGAGAAGACCTGTGCCCAGCAGTGGAACAATAAGGGGATGACGACGATCTGGTATACAAAGTCGCATAGAGTATAATGTAGGTGAAATATTTCCATAAACTCGTGTTTGACTTTTGAGTATACAGTTTTCAAAGCTTCATCTCCGTTTCGATTTGAAGCACGATTTTTTGTGGTCCTTTGTCGTAGTTGCACGACCAACATCGTGGTGACAATAGAGACGATTTATTTAATGGTGTGTTGAACTTGTCCGTCGACTAAAATTGTACAAGCTCGCCTTATACGAACCAGACACGAATCAAATCAACTCAATTACGTGACCAATTGTAAGGAATTAAGCTGATTGAAAGCCGACCAAATACGTCGTCGTACAGAAAACTTCCGTGTACTTAATCGCTGCAGTCATGTTGAATTAATCCTATTTCACTGTAAAGTATTAATATAAACTGATTTTCTTTCGCAGGATTAAATGAAACATTGTAAGCGCTTTAATTACACAACATTTTCCTAAAGGTATAACACAAATTGCAGTGTTGCTGAATTTTGCTGATTTCAAACGTATTCCAGCAATTTTACACGGCGAGTATAACGAATTGCATGAGTATCAGAAGAGCGCACTATTCTTAGAATCTAAACAATGTCGGTTAACCTCTGCGGGTAATTCTAAGTTTTTGATGGTTAAATTAGTTAGTCGAGAGCTCTCTCGGTGGTACGGAGCGCAGCGTCGCGATGTGTGCGGTGCGGTTCGACTTGGTCGCCGCAGCTCGTAAATAAGGGCGTCTCATTGCGGGCCATTATTAATGAATCTGCTACACCCTTCCCCCGTCCCGTGCCAGCATCGCACCCGGTCGGAAGCTAAATAACAGGTGCGTGTAACCCCGTTCGCACAATCTATTTTCGATGTCTTATAACTGTTCAGGGAACTCTCGATGCGTTCTCTCGCTCTAAATATTCATACCATATGCCAGATATTGAGATTTGTTTAGGCGTCATCTGTTCGACATCGCCGTCTCTAAATAAAAGCGGTCTCGTGTTGGCTTTGCGAAGTTTCATTAGCCGTCTGGGAACACTTACTTAGAGGTATCATGTTGCTGGAATTGGGCGCGGAATTTTCACTCCGCGGAAAGAGCTCGCTCAAATAAAAGCGGATTACGACGATATTGGAATTAGTTTTAAACTAAAAGTAGTCATCTAGAGTAAGACTCGAATCTTTTGTTCCGCAAAGTATTTGAATCAAATTTACAAAGGAATTTAGTTTCTTGAAAATCGGTATGTCTCAAATTTTTTTATGCGGAAAGATCAAGACGATTTGGAAAAGATTCACAATATTATGGCTATTTCAAAATACAACAAGCAAATGTGTTCCAATAAATACAGTATCATTCGTCCGATTAAATAGCCTCGTACCATTTATATAAATTCATGCTAAATATTGTGATGTATTCCAAAAATAACCGTTGCAAAAAAGTTTAGCAAGCAGTGTTCCGTCGGCGCAACGCTTGTGACAGAGCAAAAAGTGCAGAGCCCACTGTCATAGAGGACACATTAGTTGTTTTTAAGTCGCTGGAGGGTTGCACGAGGCTCTCCGACAGACGCTCTATTATTTACTTCTCGGAAAACTGCTTTTCATATCAGTAGCAGCGGCCCGCAGCGGAGATACACAAAGATGGCGCCTCCGCTACCTACATTAATGCACTTACTTTATGAATGACGTAATCGTAATATTGTTCCGAGGTTGGATTTGTGTTCATGTTTCTCTGCAATCAGCATTGTGTAATGGCTGCGGAACTGTACGACTGTATTCAGCCGGTGGTTGTGGTAGGTTTTGTTCAAAAAACTCGTTTAAAGATAAAGTCACGAAGGGGCAAACTGATGTTATGATGATTTTACCACGATAAATCTT
>MOOZ01000773.1:478284-523258 GCA_002930495.1 Cecropterus lyciades
ATCTTTTTTATGAAATTTCTATAAACGACTTATATTTTTTATAGAAATCTTACCATATTGATTATATTTTATTTGATATTTGAAACATATAATGTGTTAAATAAGAAATAAAAAAAACAATCACACACAACTTAATTTTCTTTATTAAATATTTTCGAAATAATATTTTTCTATACATTCCCGTCCTTTGAACGTGCGGTCAGTTTGCAAGAGCAACGTCGCCGTCTCTCCGAGGACAATCACTAGGCAGCACTGAACCCCCTGCACCAGCTGTCGCCCTGATAGGGGTGTATTTTAATATGTTACAACGCTGACAAGCGGCTTTATTTATGAAGTGCAAGATTGATTTCATTTGGTACATTTGTGTAAAATACGTTATTATAATTTATCATGTTTTGTTTGTTGTTTGTAGTTGTCAAACATAATTTAATTAATATTATTAAGGCATAACTTTGTGTGGATGTATTTGTGTTTGTTACGCTTTCCAGCAAAAACTTATGATTGGATTTGGATGAAAATTGGCATACAGGTAGTTTATGGCTTGTATTAACACATACGATGACTGAAATACTGACTCAAACTGGCGGAGTCGTGGAAAAAGCTCGTAGTTCATAAATCTAACATATTGCATAGTTTATTAAATTGTTTTAAGGATGTGGCGAAAAGTGAGAAATAGTATAGACTAAGATTTTTTTATCTTTATGCTTGTACGTATCTTTGAATGAGTAAAACAACTGATCAATCACAAAAAATACGTAGTCCTTGTTGGATTCCGATGTGATATTTGAAATTAAAGATCAACTTCACACGATGCGAATAGGATTATATTACTGTTATTTTACTGTTTAGTTTAACTGTATAGATTAATTAATAAATGAATATGGCTATTAGATATGTTACGTACGCATAATTTAGTCGGAACTAATACGCGTGCTCATAACATTACTAGCTATTAATACATGTGGTTAATTCCTCTCAACGTAACAAGTGACAATTGGATTATTGGTTAGATCCTTCGACAAACAACCGTCTGTCGCTATATTTGTTTATCTTAATATCATCTGTTCAATTGCTGAATCTACTTTATAAGCTGTTATCTTTGTTTGTTGCAAACTTTGATTGCACAGTAATCCTCTTGAGATACCTACTCAATGGTATTATGTTTCATACTTCGTGTTTTGGACTTTTATGGTCGGCGCAAGGATAACATGCAATTATAGAGAGCTACTGACATCGCAAATGACATGGTGTGTTATGCAATAGAGCACAATCCGTCCATCGTAGAGCTTGCAAACATTTATTGATATCCGTTTTAGGAAATAACCTTTTCCTTCTTGTTATTATTCAGTAGAAATTCTCAAGCCTTGCCCGAAGATAAAAAATAACTTATCTTTTGGTGTTTTCAGTTACTGGAGGATAACTTTGATTTCTGTAATGAGACAAATGCACAGGAATATAGAGGTTCGTTAATCTTAATTTTATATTGCATTTCGATTCGACGACAGAATCGCATGCATGCAAGCACGATAAGTTTTAATTATTGAAAATGTGTTTATAGGGAAGTAATAAAACAGAGCTATAATTATGCCAATTCACTATCATTCGTTTACCCCAACGTAACAAAGCATAATTACCCCTGAATCACTAATTGTTCGGTCCGAAGTATTACCACCACACCCATGCAGACTAAATATGAAAACGCACGTGCGATTTTTTTAAATATATATTATTAAGTTTTTCGCGTAAGCTAAACTTCCGCAATAAAACTGCGAACCGGTTGCACAGCTGTCGCCGCGTACGGCCAGTCATTTTAGAGATAAACAAGAGTAGTGCAAGCAATGGTGAGGGGGTACAGTATAATAAAAACAGTAAGTTCAATTAAAATCATCATTTCTTAGTTTTGAGATGTTAGTCGTCATTAACTAAATATTTTTATAAAAACTATTTGTTTACATTTATTCAACTTTCGACTTTTTTAGGGCTTTCAATGCTTCCAAAAGACAGAATCGTTATATTATACACATATGAAAAACAATAGAATTGATCTTGTAATTAAAATAATAACTACAGAAAACAATAATAGCCCAGAAGCCCATTTGTAAGTCAGATCGTGATCGGCAGAGCAACCGTGAACGATGAAGATAACCTACTGGGCTTCTTTTGCTGTGCTCTCGCTGGACCATATGGACGGATACATGCAACAATGAGCTTATACAACCGGTCGGGGGACCGTTACAGATGAGCCGGCGATCCGCCGGAGCCCATGTGAATATGCATGAGCTCTGGACTTGACCTCGCGCTATTAGTCCGCGGACGCAGAGCGTGGGACCGCTTTGGACAATCGACTTTTGACATTTGCGAACTTTTTTGGAAACATTAATTGTTTTAAATGATATATGTTTCCGATAGCTTCATTTATAGCCGCATTGATGCAAATGTTAACTTATTACTTAATAAGCCAGATGTAAACGATTAGATTAAATAATAAGTGATTAATTATTATATCAATTATTATTTATCAATAGTTTAGTTTGCTCCGATTAAACCAACATGGTTGGTAATTAATAAAGTATAAAATTTTATTTCATATGTGACTAAGAATTCGTTATAATCCTCGGTACGACAAATGTCTTACCGAGACTGACTGACCGTCTGACTGAATTACAATGCTCATTTTTTGCTTGCTTTATTACTTAACAAGTAGAATAGGTAAAAGTTTTTTAGGTGTAGACATCAAACGTGTTTGATGTTTATTTTTGTTTGTATGATATTCAATGTTTGTTGCCAAGCATTAAGTACTAAAATAATATATGGGTGGTATTTGAACGGATCACTCATATTTTGACAATTATCGCACTAATAAATAGGGTTCCCATGGGAAAATTATAACCTGCGATAGTTTACGTTAGTGCTTGGGGTGTATGCTAATTAGTGCCAAAAATATAATAAAAACAACTTAATTTACATTTTAAATTACTTAAAATGAGAAAATAACATTAAATAACGTAATATCATTACGAAATAAGGGGTTAAAGTTATAAATTGAAATCTTGTGAAATCCACTTAAAAGAAAAAAGTCCCTAATACATTCCTGAAAATTAAGTGTCCAATTTTCAGTTAGTCATACACATAACCGAAACATTCCTCCGGTTAGTAAAAATATGTTACTAGGCACGAGCGAACGTGTCGTGTTGCAGTAAGAAGTCAGAACGGCGAGCGAGGCAGCCATCAATCAGGAGACGTGGGCCGCGGGTCAGCCCAACCACCTGTCGCGTCCGCCTCGCCGTCGACTCAGTCTAATCAGTCACCCAGTCGTGGCAAATCTCGGCCAAATGAAGTTGGGGCATGTACAGTTAGAAATTAGAACGCAATTCAATATTCGCGGAGTAAGGTAACATAACATAATAATATTGCAGTCCAAGTCATGGGCAAATTGCTGCTAAAATAAGAACCTTTGCCCATTGCAAAGGAAGTAAGAGTATGTAATGTTAGAACTACAAAAACTACAGTTTTCAATATCAGTGGAGTAAGGTTAAGCATTACACTGCATATCATGGTATGTGTCTGCCAAAGAACCGCGGGTGTACTCTATTACAGCCTACGACGGATTACGGATTAGTTTTTTTTTTTACAACATTGAAGTCGCAAACGAGACTATGGCCTAAAACTCACGCAATTTGAGAGAAAACCCGTGCCCAGTAGTAACATAATAATGCGTTGACGGCGAAGAGGTAGTAACCGAACATGAAGTCTACCTGATGGTAAGTGGCCACTGTCGCTCTTGGACATCAGTAAGCAACTTCATACAGAACAGGGGTTTTATCTGAAGTCAATCACAGATGCGTTACTACTACCGAGGTCTAAGATGATCGCCTCATATAAAAGGGGCAAAACCAGTGTAGTACGACCGAGTAGGTAGTAGATAGTAGATAGTACCACCGGCACACTTATTTCTAGCGTGAAGCAATTTTTGCGTTTCGCGGAAGGGTGTGGTTGCCGACTCACTTATATATGAGGCTACCATCATAGACCTAGTGACTTGCAACGTATCTGTAATTGACTTCAGATATAACCATTATTTTATATGGAGTAGGTTACAGATGTCTATGGGCGGCAGTAACCCCTTACCATCACGTGGACTGCAAGCTCGTTTGCTACTTCAATCTGATAAAAAAATAAAAGTAAGACGCCAAGCACACCCTTCTACCGAAACGCAGAAAATTCTTTATGTTAGGAATACGTATGGCGTTGGTACCTCCCTGGTAAAACTATATTCTTCCACCACCTTTGAAAGGTAAGATGTAGGTTATAGTGTAATTTAAATTAAAGCCAAAAGAACCAATCCGAAGGTCACGAAATATCCGTTTGGCGCTGCAAGCGTCAGTGTTGAGCGGTTTTAGCAATTTTGTAACAAATTTGCAGTCATTTTTTTAAATATTTATGGGAATACTTGAAAAGCAATGTAAATTTTAATAATTTCGTCAGTCACGTGGGTCAATCAGCCTCCCCGACCACCTGTAGCTTTGCTCCAATGAAGGTAATCAGTCACCGAGCTGCGCCAAATCTCGTCCTGACAGTACCGCGGCATCCGTACCCTACGAGTATAATGATGTTTTGACTAACAAAGGTATTAGGTGTCACGACGTGTAAATTACCAATTATTACTCTGGAAAACCCTTACAAATTAGTATATTATTACATTAACGGGAATTAAATTACGTCTTTGAAACGAAAACAGACGATTTTTATACTACAGCTTGATGACGTAATTAGGTAGAATAATCAGCAGTTAAAACGTCAACCTTCATGTCTGGCGATTTAAATATTAGGAATTATAAATAAATATACAATCATATGCTAATGTTTCTTTGGAAATATATTATTTATGCATGGTACTTTATTAAACTCAAATATGTTCGATATCTATACAAAACCTATGGCAAATAAGTTAATACGTTGTTTGGAATCCAGTAATCGACCACCGGATAAACGTCATTAATAAACGTTATGTCTAAAAATCAATGAGCGGCAAACGAAAGAATTATAATTATTTTTCATGGACCGAGAGGAATTCTCACGTAAAATAGCAGACATTTATGAAATAGCGGTAGCTTGTCATTCGAGGCGTCGGTATCGGAGTCCAGCGGGCGGCGAGCCGCGGTGATCGCTGTAAATTTCATCGCAATAGTGAATGTACACGCGAGACTAAAAATAAACACGGCCACAACGAACGTAGCCAAGCGATACTGAGATAACTGCTCCGGAGTGTTTGCCGCGGATCCGGCGCCATGCGCCACTCGCACTTGTCACATGCGAATATGCGTTCACTGTGTACACTCAATTAGTCCTGTTAAATTTATCCAACGCCATACTTCCAATTCAGAGTGGGCGGAAAAATCTATTTTCGTACGGATTTATTGGTTGGTTTCAGCCGTATGAAATATTTTTCTTATAAAATGGAAATTGTCAAAGCCTTTCCGAAGTACTATTAGGAACAAAAGTACTGATCACTACGATTTATATCTATGGAAGAGACTTATAATAGCTTTAAAAGTTTTTCGCAGTATTCGATAAATTTATAGCCCAGCGCGCGGTTTGAATTCAGGCACGCAGAAAAACAATTCTAAGCCCTAAAGTAACTTCAATCTATTTCATGGGTATTAACTAAAATGTCGTTGACTTCCCTCCCTGGATAGGTCCGAATAATAATGTTTCGAATAGCAAAAGCGACGTTCAATTTTAGTTTGCAAAGTTACGTTATATCGTATATGCTGAAAGCCATTAGTTATTTCGAGATTTGCTTCTAATACAACCATATTGGACGTAAAATTTTCCGAAACCTTGAGATATGGCAGAGGAGCTAACAGCACAAAAATGTAAAGCGCTTACGTCTCATACGTCATGAAAACAAATGGGAGTGGAATTTTTCAGTCGACGGGGGAGAATCGTCGATGGCGAGATAGGAAATCATTTTTGCGTTGATAATACGCAAAGCAGCAAAAGTGTGACGAGCAGAAACAAACTAGATTGAAGCGAGGAGCGGAGCAATAACGTCGGTGGGCTTCATCTCGGCCAGATCACGTTCATGGAACAAAAGGAGAGCGCGGCGAGCCGACAGTGGCAAAACGAACTAAAAAACTCACGTTCAAATGGAGCTTTTCATACTTAACAAACTCTGCGATGTAAAACGTTTGCGAACGACGCTGCAGGGCTCTATAGTTCCAAATAACCATTACCTATTCAGTGCTTATGCGCGAATTATGAAACAGTTCGTGCATCGTTAGTGCGTACTCACAGGTGTGTTTGAAACTGAGAGAAATTTGAAAATGTACCGAAATCGTAGCAGATCGGAATGAAAAGGACAACGGGAGCCGTGAATGTGCAATGTGACAACTCCATGCAGCATTAAGAAGACATTAGGCGTGGGGTATGGCAAAGGGCGCATTATTTAGCAATTTATCACGTAACCGATATCAGAGGAAGAAGTTATTCACATATTCGAATTCAAGCCGAGTATTTATATAGGTACTCAGATAGTTCTGAAACAAAATGCTACTATCTCGATGTCGATATTATAAATCTTTTTAACGTGAACACTGAGACTTCTATCGGATATTTTATGGATTTCTTGGATAATGACCCCTGTTCTTCGCTTCTGTTTTATATATGTACATTGTACGTGTTCGGTAACAGGTAAATGTTTTGGATTACAGATAAATTGAGGATATCTACACTATTACCAATTAATACAATCTCCGCTATTACCTTGTATATAATTTTTTATACAGTATTAATTAGTGTGAATAGTTTTTTGTTATATCGAATTATGATTTCGTCTCATATGGTTTTAATATTATATTTTTGATGAGAATCAAATCAGATCGATTAAAGTTTTAGTATTAGGTCTTTAATTTTCAAATTCAATAATTTTTATATTTTAGGTCGACATTACATTTCCAGCAGCAATATAGTAATAGAACTCTCGTCTCGGTGGCTGAGTGTGATAGACGGCATTCACTTATGTTAGGCGATTATCTGAGCCCTTGGGAATAGCAACGCATCTGTGATCGACTTCAGTACGAAGCCCAAAGTCCACGGGCGGCAGCGACCACTTACCATCAGGTAGACTGCACGCTCGTTTCTTTCCTTCAATCGTATAAAAAAAGGTAACAAATGTCCAAGAAAATAATGATAAGCAGATAACAAGCAAGTTAACTTACTATTAGTAAAATTATTAAACATTTCAGGTAAGAAGAAAATATTTAAAATGTATTCCATTTAAATGCACGTTTGAAACAGCAATAAAATATACAGCAGTTATCTGCACTTGTTGTAAAGTGATGACTCCTCTTGTAATCACCGTATGAACATTTCATCGCACGTCGTCGCTGCGAGCTTTCAAAAAGCTTTCAGTGGTTGATCGCGCTCGCTACGTTTATGAGTGTTCCCAATAGTCGTTCGCCAATCGTAGAGACAAATGTGAAAAATTGTGATTCATTTCTGTTTGATTTTCAATTATAATGAAGCGGCGAAAGGTTCTATTGGTAAGTTAATTGCGGGCATTAATATTTTCGGGTGTCGATTGATCGTGAGGTACAGTGCGCGGTTGCCAAGCGCCCGCAGCGGAAAATTTGGCGGAAACTGATCGATACCGCAGCCGAATAGTATGCATTTTAAGTCACATCAATCCATTCGCGGTCGGTCGCGCACGTGTGCAAGTTGTTTATGTACCGCAAAAGCCACTAAGTTTTGCATGACTGCCAAATGCGGACCTCTACTTCATATGGAGTGGCTTTTAGGAGTTCCCATGAGAGATGTTAGGTTAGGTTAGCGGACGTATGGGGCCGAACTCGCGCGGTATCATTATCGTTACAGTTCAGCGGTTGGCGCCAATTTGTCCGAGTGTGGAATGAGTTGCGAGCCCGTCGCGGTCCCTGGACACCATTAATTGAGCCACGGGTACATTACATTATGTAAATCTTGAGGCTGCCAGACATATCTAAAGGCCAGACGCTTTTGTTTACGTAACTAGAGAGTTCTCGTTTTTTGCTAGATTACTAAGTAAAGATGAACAGCGGAGATATGTTTCTTATTATAATGTATACAGACGTTACATTTATGCGGTCATTATACACAAAATTACAGGAAACGTCAATCGCATAATTATTATAACTCATACGTAAATGTAATATTTGCACTTTATGTTGCAATTAACAACATATTACATATTTTGTAAGTAAATAGTTATCAGATTTTTGGTTTATGAAAAAAAAATGCGCTATCTTACGGAGAAGCTATTTCTCCGCAATTCTTTGCAGTTGTACAGATTTATGAAGAACGATGTAGGCATTATGTAACTGTTAGTAGTATTTGAAATATCGTTGGAGTCATGTTGGCTGTGGGTATCGAGGCGTGCCTGCTACCGAGTACTCCCAATCCCATAAATATTTTACTGTGCACTCCTTTATGGTATTATGATCAGATTGTCGCGTAGCGCGCTCCTAGCGCCACAACGATCGATTTCGCATCAATATTTCAATAATACCCGACTACTCGTATAAATTTGCGTGTTCCGAATTCAGCACGCTTTTGATTTATGTTTTCATTACTTTAGTCATCAAATACTAATAATTGTGATTAAAAATATACGACAGACTGTTTCGGGTCATTTCAATGAATGCATTGCTATAATATTTCAAAGTCTATGAATATTTATAAGCAGTATAAAGTAATAAAATAAATGAATAAGTTAATCTGCTTTTACATATTGCACATTATTGTTAAATAATTTAACAGATATAAATTTATGTAGCTATTTTGGGAATTTTCATTATTGTTTAGAAAATTGATTTACATAACGCAAATAACAAACTCTAATCAATATCATTATATGTAATGAAGAAAAACGTGAACCGCGGGTAACGTAGCGGAGCGGAGTTGTCTTTTAAACAAAGTTAAAAATATAGTAGACTATTAAGGTTAACAGTAAGTAATTTTATTACGTAGAAACAAAGGCGGTAGTGTCCTTGGTGGTGTGACTCCAATGGCACCACAGCCACAATACTTTCCACCTTATAACAGTTAAGTACAGGGCTTAAAGAGTGTAGTAAGGGAATCACACGGGCATTCCAACATAGTCTTCAGGGATAGCAACGTATCTGTGGCTAACCTCAGGTAAGACTGATCTTATCTGAAGTTCATTACAAATGTTCATGGGTGGCAGTGGTCACTTAAAAGTAAAAAAGTTAGTACTGTTGTTATAAGTGCAAATTGGTGATATAGGAACGAAAACGAGCTTAAGTATAACGGTTATACCGCACTAGCCACAACACTCGCACCGACTACGGTAAGTGAGGATGGCGAACATGACGCGTACAAGGGATCGCGTGAGGTCGCGTTACGCCGTTTGAAAGTGAGACACGAGGCGCCAGGAGAGCAACAAATTAAGTCCCCGCGGGTAACGTCCCGCCCACGCTCGCTCCCGGGATTATTCCGCAAAGTCCCTGAATTTTTATTTACCTGAGGAAAGTTTACTACGCCTTACCGTGTATAATCCGCTCGTGGTCGGACAAATATCTGAATGTTCTTATTCCGGGTCACGTTTGATAGCCATGGGAATACATGGGGCACAACGAAAACTACTTAAATATGTAGTTAATACACATTGTGCAAGGTTTAGTTAATGTAAAATAGTTGCAAAGGGATGGTTAAAACAACACGCCTTTCAATAACGTACCTCATATTTGCGTATTGTCGTATTGTCTTAATAATGCCTTTATTACGACTGACATACTAACTAAACATAATTCATATAATATGACTCAACTTCACTCTACAATACATCAAAAGATACTGAAAAGGACCATGAGGATTAATGATGATAAATGTCGATTTCTCCGACAATTAGGAATTCTATTTAATTTCTACCATTCTCCGCATACAATACAATTATTAATTAACTTTGTTCACTACAATCAACTAGGCTCGAAGTGGAATAAGTCGGCTGTCACGCGAGCGTTGAGAGAGCACCCGCGATAACGTCTCGCCGAAGGGAAATCTTGAATATTTCCAAAGAATTACGTAACCAAATTCGCCGAATAAAAGTTCGCGTACGTGCTCCGACAACTGCTAAAGTATTTTTGAAGGCCCCCTTTAAACTTTAATTAAGAGCTAGAATCGTTTACCGCTCCTCTCAGTCATCTGCATGAGATATCTTAGATTTCCAATTTCGACTTACGTTTTATATTTATTTCATTGAATGTGATGTTTTGAATGTACATTTGAATATTACGAACGACGGTCGTTTGAATTTAGTTAAATATTTTTAGTGTATAAAAGATCAAAAATCGCAATGATAAACCTAAATCATTCATGTTATTTTCTTGATAATGGCGAGTTGATACGATAATGATATAATATGAAGCGTCTCTAAAGTCGTTTCATTTTTCAGAAGATATTAAACCACTTTCAACTTTTATTTATTAACGGCCGAAGTTAATCTCCGAACGTTAAAAAACAATTATTGAGTAGGTAAAGCTTACGAAACAAGAGCAAAATAATAAACGATACAGTTAATGACGGACCTATAAAAAGAAGGAAGAAATCTGCCAATAGCAACGCTTAAGCGAGGGTATAAAATTAAATGGGTAGAAGGCGTTTTTACAAGTTTATCGAGCGTTCCACATCGGGCAGACGTCTAATGGGCTAGCAGGCGCCGAGCACGCTGCCTGTCTGTCTCGTCGGCCAGTGACGTGCCGCCACCGACGCGCCGCTAGACCGTGCCGAGCCGAACCGACACTTACAACTTATATTACCAATCGATCGACAAGATGAAAAACATTACATGACCCACAACGCCAACTAATAGGTACAATCGAAAAAATTTGATACCACTAATGAAACACGAGGGGAAACAGCCGCACGAGAACAAAGAACCCTGAATACTTACAGAGCGGCGCGGTTGGCTGGCCATGGCCTAGCTTTTTATATCGATTTATCGACTCAAATTAATCGCGCAAGTAGAGAACCGATAGAGGAAACTTACGTGAAACGCTATTAAAGACCCTGTTTTATCCAGAGGTGTTATCTGGAATCCAGTCAGCAGCCATGTATGGAGATAAATACCTATGATTGCAAATATCATAGTTTAATTACTCGTGCATGTATTTACTTACCCTAATGCGGAATTACTGTACAAATGGTTACTGTACAGATGATTTTTTTAGAAAGTCCTTAGCAAAAAGATATAACACGTAAATGTGTTTACAAAATAATATCATGAGCTAACATTTGGACATATGTACATACTCGTATTATACACTCAGTCTACAATATCATTTGCACTCACCGCTACAGGGAACGACACGAAGGAAATTGGATGACACCGCCTTTCCACCGGTTTAGGTTTTGGTGCATTTACAATTAAAATACCTCTAAAGTACCATACTGTAATTTGAAACATGCTAAATCTGGCATCTATATCAAACTCAGAGAAATGTGAATAAGGAAGATGTACTAGCTGTTCGTAGATAACGTAAATAGACTAAGTAATTAGCGCTTCTAATTTGAATAGATTTCCCTATAGTACAATGTATGTCTTTGAACTTCACAGGCCTAACTATATGTACGTACACTCCGTAGTATACTGTATCCAGTAGGCAGTTTACAATCTTAACAACGTACGCTATTAAAGCCAACCCGGAGGAAATTAGAAGCGATTAGCATCCCACACGTTGACACTTGCGCAGATTTCACCATGTTATACTATTAGAGTTGTAAGTTATCTATACTTCTATATCTATACTATATACTACCTATACTAATATTATAAAGCAGAAGAGTTTGTTTGATTGGTTGAACGCGCTAATCACAGAAATTAGTGGTTCGAATAGAAAAAAATATTTTTGTGTTGAATAGTTCATTCATTGAGCAAGACTATAACATCATGCTATGTTCGTGTTTTTTTCTTATACAGTAGCGGGTGAAACCGCGGGGCACAGCTAGTCAAGCTATATTCAAAGGCATTCTGCTATACTATGATGTACTGGTTCAAATAGAGTCCGTCCACAATCTCATTTGCACTCGCCAGTTTTACCGACACGGAGGAAATTAGAACCGATTAGCTACCCACACGTCCAGATCAGGTTTGGCTTGCGTTGATGGAAATGAAGAACCGATTCATTCAGTTTTCAAATGAAATTTTATAAAAAAACATCTCTTTTGAATAACTTATAAAGTATGTGTCTGACTAATATATCGGCGAAATGATACATTTTAATAAGATACGGCTACTCATGATATGTGATTTTTTAATTTCTTTTGGCCGATATTTCAACCTAGTTACATGGATCGAGCGAAAAAGTTTCGCAATGACCATGATTCACGGTTAAAAAAAAATTAAGAGGTATGAAAAAAAGTGAGTATTATTCTTCGAAGGTGGTAGAACTCTTTGTGGTTCGACTCCAGAAGCACCACCGCCACACCTATTTCAGTGTTTGCGCTGCTGTGTTCTGGTCTGAAGGGTGTGGTAAGGGAGACCTACTTTTCCGAGGCCATCTTAGTCCTCACGGGTAGCAACGCATCTGTGGCTAACCTTAGATGAAACTTTGATTTTACCTAGGGTTGATTACAGATGTCCATGGGCGGTAGTAGCCACTTACCATCAGGTGGACTGCATGCTCGTTTGCAACTTCCATACTATAAAAAAAATAAAATTCATCAACTACAACCTATTCCTATCGTCGAAAGTCAACATTCAGTTATATTTCATTAGCTCCGGCCCTGAGATATATTATAAAAAAAATTAATTACACAACTGCAGTTCAACGGTGTAAGACAATTCTTATTATCAGAGTTAATGTAGCAATTAAATTAAGAAAGTTGAAGGTTGCTTAAGAATTGTATTGCGTAACGTCTCTTGGTAAATCGGGTTTGCAAAATTTTGCATTACAAATATCATTGAACCGGTTGTAAAGACTTTTTACTTGGAACATAATATGTATATTTTAATATAACATTAAGTTATGCAAAAGCCACGACAGTCTTAGTCATTAATGGTTATATGAATACACAATAAGGTCGCCGAGTAAGTAGAATTACATATCCGGGCGAAATTATGAATTAATCCGTATCCATACACATCTATAGTAAAATTGCGAGTTCTGTTTGTCCGTACATCGCATATTTTTGCAAAAAAATGTTTGAAAGTCTAAGAATAAGTAATGATAGCTAGAATTTGGTGGAAAACTTACACTGATGCGACCACATAGGTTTCAAGAGTAGCAACGCATGTGATCCCTCCCATCTGAAACCCCTGTTAAATTACAATTGTTAATGACCGGCAGTGTCCACTTGGCAACGAGCACGCAGTCAGCATGCTTAGTACTCTATTCTTATAAAAAAATAATTCTGTGTGTTTAAAATCGCATAAAAAACTATTGAATTTCATTTAAAGAATTGAAAATACATTTATTAATCCATATTTTGAGGTAACATTTAGTCTTTATTTCATTATAATGTACCCTACTTATCTATTCTATCAAAACATATTTATTATATACTAGCTGACCCGGCAAACGTTGTTTTTCCATATAAAGCAAAAACGCAGCGCATGAAGCCGAAGCTCTCATTAGAAAAAAACTCCCGCTTTTGAAACATTCTTCATTGGTGCTCCGCTCCTGTTGGTCTTAGCATGATGATATGTAGCCTATAGCCTTCCTCGATATATGGGCTATCACCGAAAGAATTTTTCAAATCGGACCAGTAGTTCCTGAGATTAGCGCGTTCAAACAAACAAACAAACTCTTCAGCTTTATAATATTAGTATAGATAATTTTCATGATATGTTATTTTTATTATTCGTCGTTACCGCGTGGCAAACCTACTTTTAAATAAAAAAGGCAACTCTATAAGATACATAATTCGTACTTGCCTACATTTACGGGCATGTTAAAGTCATGAAAAGAACAGTAAACGAGAATTTGTCCCTGCTAATATTGCGCTGCCAAACAATGAAATTAATAGAGGTATTTATTTTTTAAAACGGTCTACATGGCCCATTGCCGATGGCGTAACGATTGCGAGACGTAACGAAGCGCCGCAGTAACTTACAATCATCAGATCTATCGCGGGTAATTTACGGAATATATTAGGGGCGATATAGCTTTTCCTGAACTTTTGGAATGGAACGTTTTAAAGGAATAGCAGTGTTCTTCGATGGGAAGTGGGAGTGATTCCGAGCCGCTTACACGGGCACCCGTTCCAGGACTGCATAATACATTGCGGCGAATGCACCGCAGTTTGATCCCCTCCTAGACAAGGTAAGTACGACTGGAAACTTCGCATGATGTTACTTCCACTTTTCCACTGACTTCGGACATGAACTAGTACGGGGCTTTACGGTTTCTACGTAAATTGACAAAGTTTTAAGGATGTCATCTCTTTGTCTCCTTACACGGGAATATCGACTGCGTTCAATTATTTATGACTAATCGTTGCGGAAACTTTGGCGAGTGCTAAGTTTGAGGGGAAGTGTGGATGGTTGGGCTACTAAGTAGATTCTCTCCAGGAGACGAAGTTAATACCGTATGACGTATATATCTTCGGATGGGACACATAAATCGATATTTCTTAATAAATATTATCAGTAACTTAATTAATATTACTCATAGTAGAAATATAAGCCCATGGACGAGGGGCGCCCACGCACCTTCGCATTCTATCATGTCTATTGAAAACAGTTTATCGTGATTATGTCACCATATCCGTACTGAGTTAGTAGATAGAGAAAATTGGTAAGGGACAAATTATTATTTTCTATTCTTTGGTATTACTCTTTCAAACAACACACAATGTTGTTATAAGAACAGTATAACATTACATTAAGAAAGTAAATTCAGTCTTATTCTTATCCGTACGGAAATTTACTATAATACACCCAATCATGTGTCGCCGGAAAAAGGCACGCAACAGCATTTTCTAATCGAAATAACTTTGTAAATAGTTCCATCCACAACTGGACATTTCCGCAAGCCTTAGGTCTTTTCCTAGACGCGCCATTGGGTCCAATCTCTCGTTGTATGCAGCTGCCTCACGCAGATCGAGGCTCCGTAGACGGCGCCCTAAGGCAATGAGGCCGGATTTTCAATTTAACATGGGTAAGTTGTTTACGTATGTCGGAGCAAGCATTTTAAAATTTAACGACAAATGCATTAGTTTCGGATATACTACGATTACTACATAACTATTTCGTATGTATAGATTACTACACGCATGATCGGGTCCAATCTATTATTTGAGACTCCTAATTCGTTTCAAACAATGTACACATATAATATAATACTCCGATGTTTATTTCAAGTTGATGACATATAATTTAGTTGTTTCTATGTGGCTTGTTTAGTTGTTTCTATATAGCATACGCTCCTAATTTAATTAGTGAGTGCATTTGAAAGCACGGAATTTAATTGCTTTTCAAGGTAGTATTGCTTACGGCTATCTAAATGATATATTATCGTAATACGTACGTGAGAACTTCAAGTTGAAAAATTAAATTTATAATTTCGTGAAAGAACAACATAAACTTAACATTTTCACCAAAACACGTACAGCCATGGAGGCAATCTGGCATTTATAAATGCGGATTGGTTCGCTAAGCTCAGACAATGGCTCGTGTTTCTTGGGGATCGAGCCCGTTATGGTAAAACTTGATGCACAACGAACCTTAGGCAAATGACGAGCTGCATTAGTAATTCAGGCGGTAAGAGCGAACAAAACAACTACTTTCTCTTTCGTAAACGTCTGAACGAGAACAATGTTCAATGGCGAATAGAGCGGGTAATGTTGAAAACTAACTTAGATAGATAAAGCTTAGCGTATTTCAACCGAGAGAATAGATACGAATCGTGTTGAACACTAGCAGAGTTATCCTGAAATTGTGCTTACGGGACAATATTATTTCGTTAACAATAACGAAACTCTGTTTCGGAGTGTTCATTGAGAAATATAGTAGCATGATTCAAATATTTGATTTCCACTCAAAACTTAGCTGGCGACATTCTAGTGCGCTTAGCGTTTAGGTGAGAATCAAAATTATTACGAGGCCAACGTTTACAAGGTGACCGACGTGTTAATAAAAAATGTTTTATTTGTTTTGGTAAATAAAGCAGTCGAGACAGTATACCGCGCAAGTTGCTAAAGATAAGCCCGAGAAATGTTGGTCCCTTGCCAGAAAAATGATCATGAAAAATATGACAGGTACGTTACAAGGTATTAAAATACAAAATAAATTTCTACTAGACAGTAAAAGAGTATCGAAACAGTCTGAAACTGTTTTCATTGTCAACTAATTCAGTTATAATAAAGAATTCATTGTTATAAGAGTGCGCACTACAGATTTTCCGGTCTTTGTCAGAGCATTCTATAGTTGGAATTGTTATATTTGTGAACTGCTTCATATTCGTATTACATATACCTATGTAGTTACAAAATAATTGTACAAAATTTTCACTATTACTAAAATCTTATAGCTACAAACTTACATTTTAAGAGCTCCTTGAAATGAAGGTATGACTCCGAGCCAAAATCTGAAAAGGAAGAAAACGGTGTAAATACAATTTAACGCCTACAGTTTTACAATAACAGGGGTGAAGTTGTAAAGAATATAGTGGGACATAAACACATAAACAGCGAATGTTTTCAATAAGAGCCGGGGGAGCGACAGTAGGTGGGTGCCGAGAAGATCAATTCTTAAGTGATATCATTTAAGTTTGTTGAGCACACATTGCCGCGCGAATATAAAACTAAACCAATTACAAGTTTTCCAATATGCCCGGCAAATTATACCAATGTTAAAACTCGCAATAGCCCTCAACGAGGCTTCTTGCCGACTTCCACTCGGATTGAAGTTTGGAGCGTGTACACGACGCACACCGATTTATAAGCTACATTTAAATTATCTTTATTGAAGCAAAATTTTTCTTTACATGTTTTTTCATCACCGATGAGAGCATGGAACCTAAGTTAGTATCAGATCAGATAAAGAGTCCAACGATACCGTTTCTATCAATTTTATGGGATTTATTTATGAAATGGTGTTTGATTACGTTTTATTATGTAATGGAAAAATTAAACTAGTGCACCAAATCTTATTTCTCTGTACACTATGGACAAATGGATGGCACGAATCTTATAAATAAAACGTTTCCGTATTAAGTATGTGTGTGCAAGCGTGCATTAAACATGCGCGTGTGTGTGTTTTTCAGAATTGGGAAAACATTATACTTTTGTCTTGGATACATGGGACTTGTCCTAGAAATGACGATTTCTGGAGCATAATTCACCACACTGCTCCATTGTCGACGGGTTGGAAAAATATAGTGTAACAAGTTGCTGCTCTCATACTGTTATGAGATTGTGCCGAATTATCAAACAAACATTTTAGTATACATATGTATCTGAAAATGTTACTTATAGTCTATTTTATTATTTTGTTATATAATTTTAGTTTCTTCTTTTCTTTTATTGTGACATAATTGCGGAATTGATACATTATTATATGTAACGTGTACTCACGATATGCGGTTTTTGCCGATATTTGCACACATGGATCATGGTCACGGAGAAACCGAACATTTAACTGGGTTGAAATATCGGCAAAAAGAAATTAAAAAAACGCATATCGTGGTTACCCGTTACATATTAAAATTATTCTTCTTTTGTTTTCTCAGTAACCGCAGATGATACAAATATATTTTTAACTTGTAACAATCTGAAAGACTGCGTGAGTTGTTTAACAAGCCTCGCGTAACGTGATCAGAGCTTTTGTTCACAGTGGAACATGAAAGCTTTATCTAAAGCTTCCATTCATTTGTCCGCATTCATACATGTATGTATGTCAGTGTAAACTATTCACGAGAAACGTTTAATCGAAGTGGGTAATCCTTATATGGGGAGCGCAGAATCGTAACGTACGCAAGCTTTGTTTATTATGGACGGTACAATTTTAATTACATAATAAATTATATGGATTACTTGTATCAATAAAAATAAACGAATTTATTAATCCATCATGGATGACTTTATCAACATACATTTATTTTTTCATTCTTGAAGTCAGGGACTCATGGAAAAGCGTAAAATCTAACGGAACTTTAAATAATTTATGAAAAGATGGACAATTTAAACTTAACTACAAACAGGTAATTACAGCTATTTATAGATAAATCGATACACTACTAGATTTACAGACAAGCATGTTAATGTTTATAAAAGAGTAACAGTCATCGTTACACTCAGTGCCAATATCGTGAGCGTCCGCAGTAGAGATTCCCTTGCACAATGTGCTATGAAGGTATCCGCGAATTTATGTTGCAAATTCCCAAGTCGAGAGTTAAAACAATAAATCTGTACGAGGCCCCCGTAGTGTTTGCCTTGCAATCACGTCGCTATTCTAGTTACATAATCCCCTTTTGCAGTGCAAAGCGAAAAAGCTGCGCTTAAAAACTCCATTACTGGGCTGGCATTCGTTTCGCAGTGTCACAATACGCGTTAGCCGACAAAATGAGAGCGTCGCAGCTAGTTACGGAAATAAGAGCCGTTATTATGAATCGCGAGGATGGGCGGGACAGGTAAATGCCGCTGTTTGCATTACACGCCCCGGCCCTTGGCTAGATTTGTGACATCCGCCGCGAGGGCCACGACTTAGGCGGCTTGTGTTTCCTCTAACGTTGTAAATGAGTAAATACAAAACGAATTTCATAAAGAACTTTATTATTATGTACCTTCCTGTGAGGTATTTATACATTTAAACAGTAATAAATATAATAATTACTAAGCAGCGATATACAATGAAAAATTAGAGGTTTAACTCCTCAACCCTGATGATGCAGGGTACTACAAGCCTCAGCCATAGGATTTTGGTGCGTACGAATATATATTAAGAAGAGATTAAGATGAAAAATTTGACCTTCAACTCTTTAATCCTGATGATGCAGGGTACTGAATCTTAAGCCAAAAGAGTTAGCCATTTGGTGCTCCAGGATATATAATAAGATTATTATCCAAAGACATATAATGAAAATTTTAAGGTTTAACTCATCAATTCTCATGTTGCTGGGGTACTACAGACCTAAACCATAAATGAAGACCATTTGGTGCTTACCATTTCATAATAAGATTGGTAATCAGAGACATATAAGACAACAAATTGGACCTTCAACTCTTCAAACCTGATGATGTAGGGATACCGAATGTTTAAACCGTAAGATTTAGTTTAGTAAGTATCTGGTGTTTAATTATTATACAATAATATTGGAGATAAAATGAAACATAAAATAACCAGAGACATGAAATAAAAATATTGACCTTCAACTCTTCAACCCTACTGATGCAGGAGTACTAAATAGCTAAACTGTAAGAGTTAGCCATTTAGTTCTTACAGATTTATAAGAAGATTGCTAAGTAAAAACAAACGATGAAAAATTTGACCTTCAATTCATCAATTTCAATTCATCATTCAATCCTGATAATGCCCTCTGCATTCCTCAAGCATTAATCATAAACTGGCGATTTAGTGCTTACAACTATGTATTAGCGTTTTTAAGTCGAGACTGTACTATGTCTGTACTAACCCAACATACACTTAAATTATTTTCTACTTTTTTGTGGCGTAGAAGTCGGTTTCTATTTTTGTTAAAAATTTTTTTGGAACAGATGAAATTGCCGTTTTTCATTAAATAAATGAAGCGTATTTTTTTATTTCTATTAATCAAAGTAATCACCCATATAATCAATGCATCTTTGCTAACGCATTGGTAGCTTATTGATGCCCTTCTTGAAGAAATCAGCTGGACGGGAGGCAATAAATGCTTCAAAGGCATTTTGTACTGCCTCTCGGGTATTGAATTTTGTTCCCGCCAAGAAGTTATCCAAATTCTGGAATAAGTAGAAGTCCGTAGGCGCAAGGTCTGGTGAGTACGGCGGATGGCGGAGAACTTCTATCTTCTTGTATCAGGCAAGAACTTATGTTTTAGTAGGAGTGACCTGCGGTTTGACTGGGTTTTAAGAATAATGTAAGAATCACACTTTTCATAAAGTATGATACTTACATTATTTTGATTTTAATAAAACAAAACGGTACCTCAAGATATGCACAAAAATATATTTTCAATCTTTATTTCATAATTTAATTCAGTAGTTTTGGTCTTATGCTATTTCAAGCACACAGACAAACATACAGACAAAAGTTTTAAAAATGATAAAAAATTCTATCATTTTCAGTCCTCCAAAGATATTTTTGCAGATGTATAAGATTGTCCAGATACGCGGAAGTTTCATCTTTATTGTATGTATGAAAGTTGCAGATTTTATTATTAAATATTTACACGACACCTATCTAGATAAACTTTTATAATATAACGTTATCTTAAATAAAATTATGTGTATAACATTAGGCTTATATACTATTGTTATTAAAAGTAAATATACTGGTTAACAATTAACATTCCTCACTGCGATATTAATAGACAATTGAACTTAGCGTAACTTTTATTACTAAGTAATTAAAACGTCTATAGCGTCTGATAGACAAGTGTTACAGCAATGTTATAGACAAGTGTTGACGGCATATTTAATTCCATTGCTCCTGAAAAGCGAGAGATTGGAATTTATATTTTTTACAGCATCAGTGCCCTTTAGTACGAGTTTATTACGTATTGCACGTTTATATTTTTGTTTTGATCTTTGATTTTTGTTCTTACAATGTACTTTGCAAAGATGGGCGAAAGTAAACAATGATTGTTTCGAGGAATTGTTATACAGTACACTTATAAGAAACAGTCAGTACTATTTTGTAAACCATGGGACAAATCATAATTATATATTATTGTATCAGTAGTTAATTTTTAACTACTCAATTAAATATAGCACGTTTTCAAGATAAATAGTATAAATTAATCAACTTATTTCCTAATATTAAAGTATTAACAGAATCATATTATTAAAGACAAAATGTAGAATAAAATTATAAAACACCTAAGTCAGGCTTTGTGTAAAGTTTACCTATATCGATAAAGTTCCATTTGTAAATACATTTTTCGCGTAACGCGAACGCGTAAACAAGACTGTAAAGACGTAACCTTCACAAAATAAATGCCATAACATAGTGAACGTAATCCTTTAGAAGAAAGGCGTATGTATAAAGACAAATCAGTGTCAAATGAAAGATGATGATAAATTATGCTTTCCTTAGAGTGTAAAATTCTCGCTCACGGCGGTAACTCGAGGACCTTTTCATGGCTTAAAATGCCGAGAAGACCTGAATTCAAAGGAGAGTATGGTTCAAAAGAATTACGACACTCGAAAATATTCAAAAATATTGCTTAATCTCATAATAATTTTCTAAAAAAATATATAATAAAGAATTTTGTTACATAAATAAGTTGGTAATTATCTCACTTTCGAATTATGAGTAATCGAAAAAACTATTTATTTATTTTCTATTCTTCAACTTATTCCGTCTCTCCGTTCTTTCTCTCTCCGTCTTTATGTTATTCCGAAAATATAGTTGTAATCCCCATTAATATTAGTCTTGTGTAGTACATGTACGATGAACTTTTAGGAACCGTTTCACTGTCAAGTACGAAAAGAAACGTTTCCGAGCGCAAATCGGACATTGATCTAATCGGTCTATTGTGTCTTCGCGCTCCTCGTTCCTGTGCGACTCTTCGTTCCTGTGCGACTCATGTAAAAGAATGAGAATGCAAATAGTTCATGAAACGATAGAGAGAGATCGCGATCATGCTAATTTACGGTAATAAGTGTAGTAAACGGATCCAGTAGCGGAACATCATAGCCGATCAGTGCTGCCAAAGTAATATATTTTGTACTAGATTTAGAATTATTTTTAGTTTGTTTTGATTATGTATATTTTTGTTGTTAGCATATTATTATACATTTCCTTTGGTTACTTTTAAAGAATGCGTACTTCATTAAAAAAATAATAATAACTTGAAATATGACATAATTAAAAGTACCTAAATGAATAGTCATTATCAACAAATGATTAGTACATACATCAACAATAATTAGTACATTACAAATTTCTGATTGATTTACGGAGCTACCAAAACATAGTTAGTCTCCTAAGTTTTAATCGATCTGACGTCGGAATAGTACTAATAGTACGAATAGAGTGTACTAGTACACTCAGTAAACTGAACGCTTTTTTAGATTACGGAGCGCTTTTTTAGATGTCTGAGCGGGCACAAGACTAATAAATATATAGGCACTGCGAAAAGGTGAAGAAAGTCGAACTTCTGTATTCGCAAAAAACTTTAAAACAAGAATTAGTGAGGAGCGCGCGCTTTCAAAACTCAATCGAAGTGCGCGGCACGTTGTACAGAAAACTCGAGGAAAGTATGACAAAAGCACGCGTGTGCCCGAGCCTCCCAAACTTCCCGAAGGACACGGAGACGTTATTTTAGGGGCGCCTCTGAAAGGTAAGGTGTGTCGAGTCGGGCCCAGGGGGATTCAGGACGCTTTAAAGCTGGTAATTTGATGTGAGTCTTTCGAGATTTTTCCATCTTCCTGGGATCGTTTGGGGAACGGGCGGATTAGGCCACGCACGCCACGGTGAGGGCGGCGACGCGCCAGATTAATGTCGCGAGCTTTGCGCCACATTTAAAATGTCACGTTCCATTTTTCCAGCCAACAGGGCCAGCGACCGACCCGAACTGTTCATATTTCCGACTTGTAATTGTTACACACACACAACTTATAAGAATAAGTGAAGTGTAATATTAAAAGCCTGTATTGTTAGACTTTACCTCGATGTGAATGTGAAACATACAAGTCACAAACGCGACAAGATTTTCTTAACTACATTACAGTTGACCAAGGACAATAGAACATACAATCATGAAAAACTAACTGAGTTCGTGCGTCTACAGCGCACAAATAAAGATGTATTATCTAAAGCGTAGCCGGCATGGAAACGGAGCGAAGGAAAAAAGGCAAAGTCGTAAAATTGGCGCCCACCAATCACCAAATAAGGCCAGCGCGGGACCGACGAGCCACGCGTTGTCGTCCTTGACTCCCGGCCAAATGACATAAGTTGGCCCATGGGCGCGGATTCTTGACTAATCGATAAACAAGACCGAATGGATGAACAACCCGAATCACCGAACTGCCGCACCCACGCTAAGCTATTAACTCGTCATTCAGTTTGGACATGAAACCATAAAAATCTCGGACAAAACGCACAACGACAACAATTGCTGCGAAATGTCAAGTGAAATATTGTTTCACTTTTTATTTTCTCAACAAAATTGAATATACTGAATTGAAATGTAAATGCCATTGTTATGACTATTTCTTTCATCTTGCTTACGTTTAACCTAAAATTATGGTACGGATATACTTGGTGCTTACTTATTATCTATGAAGTTAGTGTGTTTAATATTTACTACCGGTTGTGATGGTAACTATTGCCTTTATTAGACATGGGCATCATTTTTTAACCGACCTCCCAAAGGAAGAGGTTATCTATTCGTCATTTATATGTCATATCGTATTAGAGGCAACATTAACGATAGATATTGCTAGACGCAGATAAGACAGAAGAAATGCAACCATTTCTTATAAACATTTCGACTGTAAACGTTTTATTTAACTTGAAATATGTTTGTGTAGTACTCATTCGGCACATAACAGAATTTGGGTTCAGAATCGTATTATAGGTATTCACTGTTAAATCAACAAGTTTGCAAATCCCTTTAGAATTAAGTTATGAGTTTATATGGGACGTAATCTGTACCGTGACTGAATCAATCACTGAAAGTGAGTTCCCCGCACTGAGTTGGAAGATATCTGAAATGATATGTAAAGTTATTTAAATTTAAATTAAGCAGAAACTTCATATACTGGAAATTGTTTCGTCATTAATCTCTCTATTATTATTAATACTTTTTACACCCGTGTTTAAGAAGCTGGAAATTAATCAAGCTTAGCTTAGATAATAGTAAAAAATGATAAGTATTCCAGCAAATAAATGAACAAATTCGAATGGCATTTGAATATCATTTACTCAAACATCAATAAGAATTAGCTTCAAAGAAAAGGAGCTTATAAAAGTTGAAACGACCCGCCCGTAGGAGTGGTAAGCGATGATTATTTGCACGACATGTAACCATGGGATTAGTATTCGCCGGCTGTCGTTGGACTCAAGTTCAATGGCAAGAGCCCACGTGCTCGCCCCCGACTGCACCAAGGTGACTGACTCTTTACGTCTCTAATTATGACATATACGGTTAATGGTAATTACCTGCCTACAGCAGCCGTCTACGATTCGCACGCAGCAAGGACATTACGCGAAATTATTGTTATCACAATAATAAAGAAGATTTATGTAATTGAAAATGCGTATCCCGGAGCGATGTTATAAAGAAGTAGGTATAAAGCCATTTCTAATTTTATATTTTGAAGTAAACGGTCGTGTTGCGCACTTAAAGATGTATTAAAAGTAAGACCGTGGAAAATCTTCAGTAAGATTTACTCTAAATATATACATACATGTAGAAAATGTATGGCGATGCTTTTGCTGTTGAGCCAAGGGGGATTCCGCCACATTTAGTTCGGTGTAACAGTCAACAAAACCGAGTCGTCCGAAAACAAAGCAAGAAATATATAGATACACACGAACCTACCAACTGAAACATTAGAACACTAAAAAACAAAAACATGAAAATAACTCAACTTAGGCAGTCGAAAATATTCGCAGGATTCTCAGTTAGGTATGAGAGTGAGAGAAGTACTGAGCGCAAGTGTAGGTTCCAAGCTTTTTATAAACTAGATAATCACTATTTGGAGATCGTTGATGATTCATAATACTGTAAACCGTCTTTGCACGAAATGAGTCCTTCAAAAAACCTGATTTTGCGTTTTATAAAGACGCCGCAAATCTATAACCTACCCTAAATTTAAGTAATGGCTAACTCTAATCCGAACGATACCCTAAGGTGGTTAGGTTGTGAGTTATAAGCTTAAGCTACTTAACTAATCTTTACTATTAAGATGAACTTATCCCTATTAGACGTTACATTGGACAAAATTTAGCGTGCCCCATAACCGATTGTTATGGGGCATTGTATGGTACTGGGGAGTATGAACTCAGGCAAGAATATTTGTAAATTTGTCCGAATGATATTCTCATGACCTTAGTACAAATACTTTTCATTGTGATTGTAAAGAAAAGGCTGTGCATGTGTTAGAGTTCCTTCAAAAGTGTGAAACGAATTTAGACAAAAATTAGTCTGGTGACCGCGCACGACGCATCGGAACTGTTCAGACAAAATGCGTGTCAGTTGACAAACGTCGGTGATTGTGATCCACACGAGTGGCGGGAGCTAATCAATGATTCAGAGATCGATAAGCGAACAAAGCGCATTAGTGAAGCGATCGCTAAACGTCCACTTCGCCGGTGAGTAAACAAGAAGGCGTAATCCGGCGGGCGGCACTTAGCGCGCGCCGCAAGCTCTACACTCTAATTGCAGGCCAACTAATCTGTTTGTAAACGCATTGCATTACCGGTTTGGGTGGCAATCGATTGCTCTGCCAACAATAAGGTGCTAATAACTGATAACACCTTGCAATATTTTCACGGCACCATTCGTCTCTTTCTTAATTTTCGCAACAATTTAACATCGGGTAATTATGACGCAACAACTAACTCCGACCTCGCTATAAACAATAAAATATCTATTTGAGAATGACTGTTTAGGGCTTCCCAAGTAATTATGATGGCAAAAACTAACTCAACATAAAAACAAAAACAAAACAAAATGCCTTATGCTGTTTACATTATTTGCTTGTTCAACAGTACGATCCTACTGTCTAGTTAGATATGATAAAGAATAAAGTTGTTCATTTAGCGGAAAATATTATTTTTATTTTAATTATAATAAACTTCTGATAATATAGCTATCTCGGAGGAAAATATGATTGATGTTTTGATTCTTTTAAAGTTTCCGAACTTACTGCTAAACAATCTTTTCATTATTCCGGTATTTACTGAAGTTAAGCCAATTTTTGTCGAAACATTAAACGTTTATATTTTGATCTTGTAAAACAGCAAAAGTTTACAAGATTATGTAAATGCCATCCGTAGCCGTTCGCGAAACAATAGGCAATTAAGAATAGCTTTGATTCACTTCCCCGCCAACATTTATCCAAACAGTCTATTCTTATTGTATTTATGTATAAATCCTTTATCTTGACGTCTGATCGATATTGTATAACGTAAAAATATCCATTAAGAAACACAATATAATGACATTCTGATTTATTTAAAAATAGTTGTAGTGTTTACTAAGTATACCTTGCGTTTTCATCCGCGTTTAAACACAAGTGACGTAAATTTAAATTTTAATAACTTTTGAGTTGAGTAGAATAGAGTCGATGGATAATAATGACATAAAGTCTAAATATTACCTTAAAATATTATAAATACTCAATTCTTTAAATTCAATTATTCAGTTACACAGACAACTAGAAACATAACCATTTAAGAACATAGATTTTTATTAATTTTAATTTTTCCCAGCGCTCCGATCATTTTTTTTTTTGCATACGTAAATGTAATGTACAAACACGAGTAAAATTCATTTTTATTACATTCTTGTTACAAGGTTTGGACACTAAAAGACGAAGCAACTTAAAATGATTGTATCAAATGCATATCTAAATTTAGAGACACGCTGGAGCGAGCAAATTACATGCCTACTTAATTTAACGATCAAATCGATGAGTAAGTCGGCTTGCAATATTTTAACATCGCATTGTGTTCAGCGTTGCGTATCGTCTGAAAATGTTTGTGTAAATATTTATCGATAGGTTTATTCCTTAAGAAGCGAGTCCCCGTTGGTTTTGTAGGTAAAATTATATGTGACTAATTGAATGAATCCCTCGGTCGTGTTACCACATGACTTTCGTTTTCTCTTGAATGCTTGAAAACGAACAAAGAACCCTTGAGGATAAATATTATAAGTTTTAAATTCAAGTATTGTACGTTCGACATAAAGGCAACTGACGAACCAGACTAGATCTCTATTCGAGACGTTTACGGACGTGTAAACGCTACAATCGGATCTGTCTAATGGAGTAGAGGGACTCCAATAGAAGCAATTCAACCCGATCGATATTGTTATACGGTTCGCCTGGCCTTCATATTCGTAATAGCCCAAAAGTGTGACTCAGAACATTGCAACATTGGTTATCGCAACCGTTTCAAACATCTTGGTCTTTTCTTAGAGCGAACGTGTTTAAAGCTGAACCATTCAATTTTTGTTACGCCATTACCGAAGTCTTGCGTTTGTCTTCGTCTATCACTATTGTATTAATGACGTTAAATAGTTAAAGTAGGTCGTTTTTATTTTCAACAATGTATTTTAAAAAGCCTTCCGTTTTCTTACATCAGTTCTGTATAAGAGGTCACTAACAATAGCGATAATTAACTAGAAAGTGAACTAGCTTGTGGCGCTTGGCCTTTCTGATCCTATCGGTCTGGGGTTCGTTAGTCTATCCACTATATTCTCAATCACAATTAGATAGAAATACGTATACTAATTCACATTCTAGACAATTGAACGGCAGACAAGATATACCTTGGCGTTTATGTAACCTCGATAGTCTCTTATCGGATTCAGGGACTTAGAGATGTTCCAATAAAACCTCAACTTTTTCGTTTTCGCAAAGAGGTCAACGTTCACATTTCGGACGCTGTCTTTTAATTCGGAGTCCTTTTATGGCCTTTGCCGCAACATGCAATAAATTAGCCCTTTACGGAAAAATGGACATCTGCTCCTCCGAAAAAAATCCCTCCTTGGAAGTTGGAAGTAAAAGGACAAAATTTACGATCCGTGTAACCGTGGGTAGGCGGACCTCGCCCACGAGGCGCATGCAAATGGCCCGATTGGAGCGAAGTGCCGTGGCTGGTAAGCACCGGGAAGATTAAAGTTGAGAGACACCTCGCCGCACTTGACCGGCCTGTCCTCAGTTTCCGCACTTAGCGGAGTTCTGCGAACTTCGGCACTAAATGTATCGTATACGATCATAGATCGCTTTTAGATCATTCACGAATTTTCTTTAACTACCCTTCCAGTTATGTAACGCGGTTACAAAATGTTACAAAAGAACTCAATTGAAGTGACTTGATGTGATCTCACTTCAAGTATATTCTTATTATATTTTATTACATTTCTTACTAACATTTTTTTTAATATATCTTAAGATTGAATATAAAAAAACATTCAAACATTTGCGTAGAAACAGAGAACAAAACGAGCATCCCCTAATTTATTTATACCAAAACAATTAAACTAATTGAATTTATACACAAAGGTCACTACTAAGTTAGAGATTTTGGGACGAACCCCAAAATAATAGGTTTATGTTTGCAAAACAGAAACCTAGCATCGTGTTTATTTCGGCCGTTTATAATTTAACACGTTCAAATTGCCTCACATATAGTATACAGTGGTTCCATAAAGTCGATTGGACAGTTCTCAATATTAGAAGGCTAGTTTAATAATAATCTTTCCTGTGTTCTATTAAAACGGCATTCGAAAATGCGGTAGGTATGTAATTTTAGGAAATTCCAAAGATATAAAACACATGATCTAAGCAGCAGCGTCTTGTAAGCTTATCATATGTATAATGGCACCATTCAAATTTGAGTTGAAACGCCGCATTTATATTATTCTTTGTCTTAGTATGGTACCAACGTCACACCTATTTTTATCATTAAGGACTTCTGCGTTTTATTAAGAAATAAAATGGTTGAATGATAGTTTAATAATCCCAATTAGGTATATTATTATTTATACCTGAAGCAAATCTATTATAACCCAGTACAATAAACTCCGGCTTTATTAGTAAGCATATTGTGCAGTTACAGCTATAAGGCGGCTAATTGGCTTAATTATGAGTGGGCAAATTTATTTGAAACAGTAAAACCGTCCAGATAAAAATGGAATATATGATATACAAGTTTGTTGATGACTATTGTCTGAAAAGCTTATAATGATAAAATTTAGTAACTATCATTTAACTGGTCTCTTCGTAAAAAACAGCGACGATAATAAAGGTCAAATTAATAATTCACACGTTAAAGACGATTTTAACGCACAAAACTTGCCAACGACAGATTTAAATAAAATATCAAAGGGAATTTTATGTAGCAGTAAACAGCAATCATTTATTAATAGACTGACAATAACGGCTCTGGTTGAATGCTGCTTCAATTTATTGGAAATATTGAATTCATACTCTCAGCTGATTTAATGCGAATGACTTCGTAACAAGAGTTGTGCCATTTATTAATCACTAGAAAAATACTTGCGGCGTTTTCTCATTGGGTAATTTTCCTTTAAACTATTTTCCATTCAGTAATGTTCGAGACCACAACACAGTCTTTAACCAATTGGAAAAATTTACCCTCTTATCAGTAAAATAATTATCAATTGTAACAAAAAGTATCCTGACTGTATAACGCTAAAAGGATGAGAACTGTATAAATATATTGATAACAAAGCCTACGAAAATTGACGTAAAACAGGAACACCGAAATGAAAAACTATCGAAGAGCAGGAGTTTTAGCGGGCGTTCGTAAATCTTAACAAAATTATCATAACGCATGAATTTATAACTTAACATACAAAGGAATTGCATGGAAGCAATAAAACTAGTGAATTCAGTTCTCGTTTCACCCACGCGGCAGACTTCAGGCGCCCCACGCACACACGACCGTACCGCTCCATACACAGCAATAATCGAACTTAGGGCTCAAACAGACTACCTTCTCTTTCAAAATAGCTTGATTCAGCAATCGAAACGTTTCAAATATTTCATTTGCGCGATTGCACATTCGTTTTACTATGAGTAAGCAAGATCCATAGGGGATATGATCGCAAATGTGAGATTTATCCTAATATTATAAAGGTGAAGAGATTATTTGTTTGTTTGTTTTAACGCGCTAATATTAGGAGCACTGGTCAGATATTAATAAATCTTTTTGAATATGCAAGCAACCAAGAAAATAATAAAATAATTACAAAAACATGTGATATTCCGCACGCACAATTTTGAACACAGCTTGGTGAAAAACTTTTAATAAACAAAGAATCTAGTTCAGTCGTAACCGAACTTAGTAGATACACTTAGCACTTCCATAAATGAAACTGTCGCATAAACAAGATTCAATGAATCTTTAATGCGTTACTATCAAATACATATATTATCTACGCGTTACGTTGATACAGGAATAAACGTTATGATACAGGAATATGAAAATACACTTAGTGCAATAATAAGAGGCTTTTTAGAACAGAGCCATATAACCCAATTAAAAATAGAGGATGTTGCTAATTTTATTGAATAGAAACACGTCGTTCACGATTGTAATTATTTTTAATTAGCTGTAACAAAGCATACGGTCTTATATTAAATTGAATCATTACGCTCGTCTGAAGTGGAAAGTAGAACAGGCAGTAATGTACTTTCTCTACCGGCGAATGCGCATAAGCCGCTCAGATTACGAAGTAACAATCCAAATAAGTAAATGAAACAAAAATAGAATTAAGCCGCACGAGGAAAAAATCTGACATATGTCCTCGGCGTTCAATATCTCTTGTAAATATAAAACTTACCACCTCCGAAACTTTTAGACGAGCAATTGGCTGTCTGAGATTGACAATCATTTACAATAAGTAACTTTCGTCACGACAGACAGTTGAAAGGATATATCGAATGTTTTGAGACGGGCATCATACTTTCTTTGGTTAAAGGTCACTGAGTGTTTTTGTAATATGAATCACTCAAAGAGCATTTCGCAATTTAAATTTTGATGTAATGTTATTTTACTGACGAATTTAACCTCGGGTAAAATTTGAATAGAATAAAACTGTTTTAAACTTTTTCAAACCATCAGTCCTTGGTCATCAAATAAGATCTTCAAAGTATATTCGCAAGTTCATAATCAGTTCTTGGGGTATGCACACAAAGGGCTCGCGGAGGAGGCGGCACGGGCACTCGAATCGCGTGCGCTCATAAACCAGTTTGCGAAAGAGCTCTCGTTCAAAGTCGGTCGCCAAGCCGTCGCCGCGTATCGCCCGAGGGCCCATTGGCTATGTCATTATGGGCTGTAACTAAAAAATGATATATTTTCACAAACATCAGAGACGGACCGGTAAAAACTTGTTAGATATGGAATGAACTTCCTCCTGAGATGTTCCCGGAACGCTATGACTTGGGGCTCTTCAAGATAGGTACAAAAAGAGTTCTCCTTCACAGCCGGTGATGCATTGTTGACTCCTCCGTGGATAAATGTACATAGGCGATGGTGACTTTGCATCAGGTGGCCCGTCTGCCTTACCATCAGGTACATATATAAAAAGAAACCTTGCAGAATACTTAGGTAAGTACGGTCCTATTATGATCTTTCTGTATGGAGTAGGGGCGCTGTTGCTTTTTCCATCCATCCTCTTCATGCACAAATTTACCAGATGTTAAATTGCACGTTTTTCTTTACTAATCTTTTCAGTCATTAACGTTATGTTGTTTCACAAACGATGGTACCCTACACTGTCACCACAACTAAACCTAATGCTACCTAAAGCTTGTGTTTGTCTTGATGTCGTTGTTTGAAGAGTTTAAATAAGACAAATTTACTTCTGAGTCGTTCCAACTAAGTAGTCCGCAGTTGTAACAGCGCGTCTGTAATACTTAAGTTAGGAGTTAGGAATTCTCTTCTATTTGAAGTAAATAATTCAAAATTAAATTAAATTACTAATTAAATAAAATTCAAAATGTACTACATGTTCATTTTCCATTTCTATTAAGAGGAAAGAGGGTGAGTGTTTTGCGTTAGACGTTACGGATACTTGTTTACCATGGACTAAAATATAATTTATTTTGTTATTTACTAAAAATTATTATCAAAAGCAGATTTAATTTATATATTGATACTAAATTGTACTTTATGTAAATCAAAAATAATGCAAAGTTCGGTGCGTAAAGATACGGTTAGTGTTGTGTGTCGTGATATGGAACCTAAAAAAAAACGAACTAGACGTAGGGTAGATAGGTTAATCTACCACTAGTGCTTGTCAACGGTTTCTCCCCGCCAACGCAGTTTCGCCGTGACCACGATCCATGTAACTGGGTCGAAATATCGGCAAAAAAAATTCAAAACCGCATATCGTGAGTACCCGTAACATACTAAAATGTATCAATTCCGCGATAAAATCATAGTTATATTGATACTAAATCACATGACAGAGCATGTCGTATCTATAAATTATAAATAACTATAAATTTTGAATTCGAACTGTTAAGACTGACAGTTATGTCAAACGTCTTAAGGTTACAAAATATCATATTGGCAATGTCACTTTGGTTTTCTTATTATTAATTTTAATTTTCCGTGCAAATTTCGTATTACTTTCATTTATACTTTCTTTCTTCTACTAGAACTTTCTTCTAAGAATAATAAACACAAAAAAGAATTAGCAAAATAGGTCCAGCAGTTCACGCGTGATGTGACCAAGGTAAATAGGGATTCATTTTTATATACAGAGATTTAGTTACATAATTTATATGATGAAAGAATAAAATACAATCAATCATCAATCGCATAAAATATTAAATATATTTGTTATGAAAATTACGTGTATTTAATGTTTCTCTCTTCTGAATAAATAAATTATGTTTCAATCATTTGACTACAACAAATGTAAAATGATTAAGTTATCAATTACGGATCATGGAAAAATACATATGTATATGTCATACAGACTAGATGGCAGAAATAAAAATGTTTCTTAACACTTCACACTTTTTTTTATAGTTCGGAAGTAGCAAACGAGCATGCAGCCCACCAGATGGTAAGTGGCTCCTGCCGCCCATGGACATTTGTAATCAATCCTAGATAAGATCAAAGTCTCACTTAAGGTTAGCCACAGATGCGTTGCTACCCCTGAGGACGAAGATGGAATGCCTCGGAAAAGTATGTCTCCCTTACCAGACCAGACCAGAACACAACAGCGCATAACACTGCTGTTATTAGGCAGAAATAGATGTGGCGGTGGTGCTTCCGGAGTCGAACCACATGGAGTTCTACCACCTTCATACTCACACTAGTGAATTCTAGAGCGATTGCATAAGAAGTGAATCAAAAAACGTTTGTTGTAAATAAAATCATTTATAATGCAGCAAAACGACAATAATACTAATGAATATTAATAATAACTCACTTTCTCGTATTTAGTACGGCGAAAACATACAAAAATTATTTTATTACCGGTGTGTTCTCATCCGTTTACAAAATTAATATAACGCGTAATGTTGATTCATTTCGTGACACGACTACATGCAAAAATCTGCAAGCTGCATGCTATTGACCTGAAGCGTTTCCTTAGTCTCTCAGTTTTTATGAACTTAATTGCATGGTATCTATTTGCAAAACTATTAAGTAATTCCGCTAAAATTGTTGATTTATAATAAACACATAGACATATCCGTGTAAGTATGGAATCGCATTCACTCAAGAAAAGATGGCATTAAACGATACCAAGTAATTTTAGGACTTTATTGGAGTACAATTATTGTCACAGTTTTGAAATAAATTTCAAAAGTAAAATTTTCTTTTTATATAAAATACTATTTTATATAAAGTTCTGTATCTAATAAAATATCAGAATACATATTTAACGAATTAAAAAAATAAATAAAAAAAACTTGCTGAGGTTGTTTAAACTTGTTAAAAAAAGCTTTAGGTTCCTAATTAAGCACAAAATAAAAATAAAATATAAACAGAATACACAATGAGACATAGGTACATATGTAGCACGTATTTAAAATATGAATGAATTCTAACGGCGACAGGCAGACGAGGATAACAAATAGTCCAAGTGACTTTTAGGTCTAGACGTCCATTAAGGAAAAACTGGGAGCATTAAAATTAATGGCGGAAATAATTTTTCATATTAATGCTATACGGGGAACAGTAAATTTTTGAGGTAAGTGCCTAAATAAGTAATGGAGGCCGTCAGTCGGGTCAGTATTAATGTACAAAATGATATTAACATTATTCGCTTGCGGAGTCGGATTCGGGCGGACTCGGGGCATTGTCTCGCAGAACCAGTTTCGTGCAAGTGATGTGGCTCGCAACTGCCTTATTGCTCTATTTGTTATGTTATTGTGTTCATAATTTATAGGATATAAACCCGTGTTCATCGTGTTGCATACAAGTTTTCCTTAATTATCAAATATAATCTAGCCAAGATTTTATTTTTACACTATTATATTTATTGTTAATTTCTAAATTGTTCATCACATGGTTCACTACATTCTTGCAAAAAATAAGGCGATTTTAATATCAGAAATCAACACGTATGTAGTCGGTTGGTAAAATTCTATATATAGAAGGGAATTTCTTCGTCTACGTAATTAATGCAACGAATACACGAGTGCTGTTTGTGTAGTCTGATTTAGATTTAGCCAGCTTTAACCAGCAACTGATAGTCAAATAAATTTCACGGAAGTCGAACACGGTTAAATACAATTCTTGATCGAGCAGGTCTCTAAAAATAAAGCGAGTTTGTTTGGCACTTGCAGTCAAACCGGATTTGCGCGAACCGTACCTAGGTACTTTCGAAGGCGTCATTGGCAGATAGAATGTTATAATATCACTGAATTACCTTGCGTGGGCCAAGGCAGTGCACAAAGTGAATGTACCTAAAATATCTTGATTGTTATCTGCACTTATCGAGTGTGTCACTGGTGGAAGGTTAGAAGAATAACATATTAATATTTTATTTCGTAAATGCTAAATCATAACATTTCGGTAATGGCACAATTAATACTTGTTCATGAACGTGTGATTATGAGTTTCCTTGGCATATGAATATGGAGACCTAAATTATATAGACATCACTTAGGCAAACAAGTGGCTACTTAACATAATATACTTTACGCAACCTGTTACTTAAGTTATTCCATTGTTTAACAATCCAATAATATATTGTGACTTGTATTGAGTGAATTACTTAGAATTCAGTATGTAAGTCGCGTAGTAATTAATTTATTATATAATTTTGTTAATGCAAACAAATGAAATTATACCTCTTTTTAAAATATGGAAGTAGCAAACAAGCATGCAGTCCACTTGATGGAAAGGCCACCCATGGAAATCTGTAATCAACCCCAGATAAGATCAGTCTTACCTAAGGTTGCCCAAAGATGCGTTGCTACCCATGAGAACTAAGTTGGAACGCCTCATATAAATATGTGTTATTACTGCTGTTATTAGGCAGAAATATGTGTGGTGGGAGTGCATCTGGAGTCGCACCACAATTGCTTCTACTACCTTCGAAACTTGGTTAACTTACTTTATTAAATGTTCAGAAAATATTTGAACTTACAGATCTGGAGCAAATCAAATTATAGTTATCAATATTTCGAAAGCCAAATGGTCTAGACAATTTATTTATACTATTACATTTCATTTATTTATAATATACCACAATGTACTTTGTGGCTAATAATTTATTATCCTTTGTTCAGACTGTCAGCTTTCGCAGAGGTCATCGGTTACTTCAATGATATAAATGTCAAATTTAGACTTAGGTGTCTGAGCTCGAGTATTGTGTAATAATTTATTTAGGAGTGGGAACTTCGTCGTAAAGTTCAGCTTCTCATAATTACCGAGTCACGAATCATGTACTTCTTGGAGTCGTCTTAATACAGGTTAAAGATCTATATAATTTTGAGATGGAAGTTATTTGTTTGAAGTTACGTAATAATTTCAATTGTATGGGTTGATAATATTTGTCCGTGTAGTTCCGGGACCAAAATAGGGATACGGTATCCCCTGCCTGTCGTAAAAGGCGACTAAATGGGGGATTCCGGGGTTGCGGGCGGCAAGAGTAGGAGCTCGAGCCGTCCAGCCAAGCAACCTCGGGAAGGACGGCGGCATGTGTGGTCACATGCCGTCCGCTCACAGGGAAGAGCCCGTAAGGGGCATCGCGCTCGGAGGACTCCGGTTGTGTTACGTTGGAGATCCAGGAGTCATCCACTCAGCGCTGAGGACGGCCACCGGGGGAGTTTTAGTGCGGTAAAAATTCCACATAACCCGGCGTTCCTCCCACGGCGTCGGGGAGCACCTTTTGAAGGTTCCCCCTCGTTACAAAAAAAAAAAAGGTAGATAATACTAGAATTAGAATAAAATAAGTTTTGCTTATGTATATACTTATTATAATAGTTGTAACATTGGTGTGGAGTTTTCATTATTAGTTTGTACATAAAGATACATTTGTTTTCATTTTTACAAGAAACGTATCAAAAAATTACATTTTATCGCTTAAATCAAGTAGAAACAACCAAATATAAAAATGTAATCCACATAACATAATAACGTCACTACGACAAGAAGTCGTTAAAAGTTTCATATAAGCTCGTTATTTTTAAAAATGAGTTATAGCTTTCACGTTGGCGTGTTTCCCTTGCAAGGCTTATCCCAGTCAATCGTTGGCGTAACAGATAGGAAATTGAAGATTTCGTACCGCGATATCGCGAAAAAATTAACCCTTCGACGGATATGACTCATTAAGCGGCTACCAGGAAACGATATTAAATTTTCACGATGGCGTTTTATGTTACCCACGGTTTCGCTAGTTCATGCATATTTATCAAAATAACAGTGCCGATTGAAAGGCTGCATATAAACACGCACTGAATTGCAAAATGGGTATGAAGTTTGTGGAATTAAGAGTCCAATGTGATAGTGTGGAGGGTGTACTTTCGCGCGGGTTGCTGATTGCATTTCGGTCGGTGGTGGTGCGACGGTCGTCGTCCGCCAGTCATTAGCGAACAGACCCCCCTACGGAGGGTTAAGCGGGTTCCGCGAACCGCGTTTCGATCACGGTGACTCAGTGCTGGCTGCGGGGAAACACTGTCCACTCGTTACTTAACCGACCGCTTTCGAAGCGTCGTGATTACAGTGATACAAATACGGTAAACATAGACTGTCGAACCCCATAACTGCGTTAAACTACTAATGTAACATTGATTATCTGAATATTTTATAAATACCAGCAAATATTCTATTGCAACCTAATGAAATAATTGGTTTATAATTAACTTGTTTTTGAAATATGCTAAGTATCTATTATCTGAAGATACATACATTTGATTGATTTTTTAAAGCAAGATTACAATTATGATAAACCATTAAGTAGCTGCCAGATGATAATTATATTTGTGACCCGTAGCAGCAACCCTTGTCTTTATAAACGTCCCGACCCTCTGTTCCTTAAGCGATTGACGTGACATCAACAAGAAATTTCATTACCTTACTACTAAAGTGGCGTCATATCCAAGAATGGGTGCTATTAGTATGTGATATATCATGAGATATATACGTACCATATCACATATAGTATTAGCGTGAGAAGAATATAATTAGAAAATTTCCACTGACCCAAAAGTGGACGGACTTATGTTTCTATCGAGACCCCGAGAGAATAGCTATGTTATGCCCACACGTCAGGTCGCCAGATGGCACGTGTTGTCAGCGAATTTTCATAATTGGCAAAAAAATAAACCGTCACCATTCCATACAACATTTTTTTTTTCATTGTGTCGGTGCTCCCAAGGGTTTGAATAAAACAGAGGTTCGGGACGTAGCAAGTTGTTGCTAATTTTGCCGGGCAACGAATCGCCGTACGTGCGATGACTGAGTTGTATATGAAAGCCCCCGGGCGTTTTGTGACATTTCTGATAAATTATTTTCGTCCGATGTGTAGACGGCTTTCCCGTGATAAAATTTAGTTGGGCCAGCTATATTCCAGCCAGATTGCTTCGTTGATTCGAGTGAATTGATGTTGAGAGTGAACATGTGTAGGACAGATGTCGCAGTCGGGATGACTGCAAACCATTCTAGCGATCTGCTCGTTCGCCTCAAGTAAAATCAAATTACTTAAATAAAATCACTGCGGTAACACACGAATGTATATGTCTTATGGTCTCAACGACTATATAAATACAGGAATATCTGAAAGTTGGTTGATACTCACTCGTAAAATTGGAAATTACGAATAGAAAGTAAATATCAGATGAATACACCGCCAATTTGTCGGTGTAATTGTTATACATAAATTCATGTACGGTTACATAAAATTTATTACCTGAAATAAAAGCCTAAGGGCCCTTAAAGATCGAATAGGAAAGTTTTCTCATCCAATTTGTCGCACCTCATATTTTTATTCGCCAGAGTGTACCTCTCAGCCTTATTACTGTGCAATACAGTCTGAAAAGTAAGAAAATTGCTTGATCCGTAGCATTGTAAAAGTCCCGCTCTCATAAAACTCCCACATATTTCACGACAAATAAACTTCTCATCCTATGAAATTTTCTTCTCGGGAAGCAGTTCACTGCAGGTAATATTTCAAAACATGTGTCATTCATAACTTTCGCCTTCGCAATGTCTGTCGATGGAACTCGGGCGAAAAGGTCTCAATAATAAATTTTTCGTGAGCCCGCTCCGTTATCCCCGCGAGCGAGCCCAGGTACGTTTTACGGCCGCGCAAGGGAAAATAAACGAAAAATAAAATAAAAGTCAAAATGGCACACATAAAACTATTTGCCCGAATATACCGCGGAAAATTGTATATATTTTGTTACCGGTCCATATGCAAAAACAAAACTAAATGCCGTTATAGAGCATGCAGTTAGAAGCAGTGTATGAAAATGTAATTATGTTCCTATTAAAGTCTTCTTATATTTGTAATTAATCAGGATCTGTACGTGTGTACCAACTAGTACCACGCCAAGGAAGTAATTAATGCTTAAGTAAAGAATTAAGTTGCCACTATAAAGTAACAGAGACAGTTTTATGGCATGTAGAGACATTATGTGCGTCGTCGACAATGGGCGCCGCCCTATAAAATACTAAATAACTCCCGTTTGAAACTACGCGGTCGTCTCGTGAATTTCAATCGAGACACAATCCTTCTATTATGATATAATCTCGTTAATAATAAACACGCGGGTAATAAGGGCAACGTTGTACGTGCCGTATATACATACATACGCAATATTCAAAGTTCGAGTTCGAGTCGAGGCGTCCGGGGAGATGGGAAGCTGATAAGGAAAAATAAAAGAAAATATTATTTCTACCGAAAAGAAGATTTTTGTTTCGCTCATTTCCCAGATACTTATAAGCCATAGATCCTTAAATAATTTCAGCTAAAAGTGGGACGGTTTGTTATTGGTAAGCTTGTAGTGAAAATATTGGAATTTTGTCTTGTACTGCTCGAGAAAAATGTGTTGTGTGGATTTGTTAATGAGGAAATGCTTAAACATATTGAGAATAACTGATTGATATTTCTAGCAAATATAACTCTCTCACATTATATGTCGTTATAGAAGCAAAATGTAAAGGGTGATAGAATCATTTCCGGTATAACTCCAAAGTCACTGCCGCCTCACCTATTCTGCAAACAACAACAGCGTTGTTGGTAAAATATGCAAGGCAATCGCTGTTTGGTTTCAAGGGTGTGGTAAGGGTGACATACTTATGCGAGACGTGTCAACTGACTCTTTAGGGGCAGCAATGCATCCGTGGCCGTCCTTTATATATATAGCTATAGATAGGACTCTAATCTTATCTAAGGTTGATTACAGATGTCTATGGGCAGTTGCTAGTTAATTATTCGAAAAGTCATCCACTCTGCATCATGTTCCAGAGTATATACCTACTGTTAATAATGTATAGTAATTACAGCCAGTAACTTTAAGTCTAGTCAACTAGATGTAAATAACCAACGAGACATTGCAATCGCGCAAGTCATCAATTGCTGAAACTTTCTTTGTTTTATTAACATCGGGCTGTACGCCGATGATCCGGTTCATTAGTATCACCGGCGGACGTCTCCGTGCCAATGCTGACGACGTATAGTTCGAAATTTGTCAAATGGCGTGTCGGAGTTGCGTGATGAGCCACATTAGCGCGCAAGTCACCGGGCCCCGACGGCCCGCTTCGCGAGTGATATACTACCAGCTATAACTAGGCGGTTACCTAGCGATAAACTGCATAATATCGTGTAAAAGACCTAAATTGAGTATTGGTTTGTTTGACAAATAAATTGATTAAAACAAACAGAATGTTGACTGAGATGTGTTCAGTCGATTAAATTAGATATATTAATAAAAGGTAAATTAGGACTCAACGGCATTTTAGTGACGATAAATATAACAACAGCAATAGATACTGTAATTTGAAAACTTTAGAACATAAACAGTCTATTTTCGTAAAAAGTCCATTCAAAGTGACATTAAAACAAAAAGTCATAACTTTAATAACGTGTACATGTTCATTGTAAATGGAACGAAATCCATAAAAGTCAGGAGCCAGTGTGAATTAATTTGGGTTTGTGTTTTTATTTTTTTGAAACGCTAATAAAAAGAATGTCAAAATAGAACCACGAGAAGTATCAGCATACTGAATTTTAATTTCAAATTTGCGCAGTATATTTTAATAAAATTTTGAAGTTATTCTATTTTTAAATGATACTTAGTTCTTGTGATTAAATTAATGAATTTTAAGATAATTTACACGTCTATGTTGACAGTAGGGACTACAGATCATTCTTGTCGTAAATTTCATATTTATTTAACAACAATATTCAAATACGTAGTTCGCTGAACTGACACAGACAATTTAATAAACTATTTTTCGCGCCTAGTTTATCATGTAATTTGGTATTATTAACGTTACTTATGTCGGAAACCCATTATTGTACCACTGCTGGGCACGGGTCTCAATACAGATTTAGAGAGTTTCGGATCATAATCAACACTTCACAAACTCTTGAGAACTGAACTATGAACTGTCAGGCGTGTAGGTTCCCTTACGATGTTTTCCTCCACCGTAAAGCTGTGATAATTAATTATTAATACGCAAATAATATTAGAAAAATCGGTGGTACAGGCCTGGAATTCGCATATCGGATCCTCGACTTAGAAGCTGAGTTCCAACCATTCGACAATCATTGCTCACGTTGCGTTAAATATTATTAATGTGGTACAGTTATAGAACGCTAAAATGTTAGCATGCAATGATCACATACATTGGGGTTACATACACGATCGTAAACAGTACAAATGGAAGCACTTTTGAGAGGTGAAATAGTGTAGGTGTCAAGAGCGTCCAGCAGGCGGCGGCCGGTGACTGACACGTCCTTCCGCACGCTCTGTGGGACATCCATGGCCTTTGTTTTTACTTTTTAGCAGGGATGTTATGTATCTAAAATTTCGGATCTGGATACGGAATTTATTTATTTTATAGGAATAATATTATACCGGTTTCGGATACGTAATTATTTCCGATTATCCGTTAGTTTCGGATAAACTATCCGAAACTTTACGGTATATTTTTTAAGGTATTTTTAACGTAAAATATAAATAGATCGTAAATTTGTCTTTATTTGTATGTTATCATTTGCTACAACAACCAGTCATATCAGTTATTATCACAGCTATCTAATCAAATTTAAGTGTTATTTACTAAAACTAAAAAATGTCTCGAAACATATCCGAAATTAACCGAAACTCTTATATCGGATATGGTTACGGATAATTTTTTATTTCGGATATCCGATCGTTTCGGTTACGGTTACGGAGCTCTATAACATCCCTGCTTTTTAGCACAAAGGCTTGTGTTTGGCTATCATCGGAATAAACGTTGCTGACGATGTATTCGAGTTCCCGATGCATACCTTTTCTTTTATTTTGAGCGCAATGTATGTGAAGAATATAGAAACGTTGACTTGAATAAAGTATGGATATGAATAAGAGCATACATAAATACTGTTATAAAACTGTGATGTAATTTTGTGCATTTTTGTAAACATGTTGATTTTAGTAAACTGGCGAACGTTAGGATTCTGTTTAGAATTGATGCATCATTTCAAGAATATTGTGTTTGAGATAAGCAATTGATCCACCAATTAGCAAGTCGAAGTTATTGGGAAAGATTTGCTTAAACAGACTAATTTTTTGACACAGACTTTTTCTTAGACATTTTAAAATTATTATTATTTTTAAATTATCATAAGAATCAATTTTTAGTACAGTAGGTACGTACCGTCTATCCATAAAACATAATATGTGGTATTCATAAAATTAATCCAGGTTTATTCATAAAACATAATAATTATACCATTGTTAGAAGTTGTTACTGGATTACGTGTAAAATAAAATAGTAATAATAGTCTACTACTTTCAGTATTTTACGTGTCCATGAGAACAAAATCATATGCAAAGCTATACTCAGTATAAGAGTGTAAATTATAATACTGGATCAACGGCGATGGAATGGGGCCGGAGTTGTTTACGAAGAATACTATTGATAGGAACTAGTCACACAACCGCGCCGTTAACAACTAAGACTTCTCAACTCCGAGCTGATAATAAAACCAGCAAACAAATCTTTGAAGCCCGTTAATAAAATGCTGCAAACGCGTCAACATTCTCACGTTTCTACTAATCCAACGAAAGCGAAAGCAAACATATTATACATATACGTACATACTTACGTCTTACATTACGCTGTACATACATGTATGTTTTATCCGTATAAAATGAAAGTCGTGTCGAGAGTCCTACGCTCTAATAAATATGGGGCTCCAATGCGACCCTAATCGGGGAAGCTAAACAGCAACAATGCAAACAGGCGCGGTATCAAATTGTCGAGAATGCAAACACATTAAAGAACGGCGGGCAAACGGCGCGTAATGATTATTATCTATACATTGGTTATGTTCTAAAAAATACGGGGGCTTACGCAAATAAATGAGACATATATCATCGGACTTTGTTTCAGGAGGCGCGCGGCAGCTGGCCGACGGGATATGTCGCTTATCTGACGCCACACCTTTTGTCGGTTCTGTCGTTGACCTAATTTGAGTGGTGCTCAACTGTGACCATGTCAACCTCATTCGCAGTCGTACAATTTGATGTGGATCTTCACCTCATTTCATAAGACAATAATTTAGATAACAATATAAACGATATCATTATTTTACTATATTTTTATATATGCTTGAATTTGTTGTTGATAGTGTCAAATTTGAAATATACCAACTATCAAACTATCAATAACAAACTACTGAATTAAAAGTTAAAATAAAGTACGCAGGTAGTACAAGGGGAACAACATTTTTGTGGGAAACTGAACGTTGTTTAATTATGGTAGTGGAGCACAAACGTGACGGTAATTTGTGGCGAAACACGAAACTGGGGAAGTTGTTTTGTGCGCATTTGCAAACTAGGGGGTTAGTACATACACGCGATTAAAACGGTAAGTTTCTGCAAGGCCGATCGCCAACGCGATAGATCGGGGGTCAAAAATAGCGGTGCGAGGGCCGTGCCTGGCGCCACCCCGCGCCGTTCAATGTCAACTTTCAATCACGACGGGCGGAAGGAAGCGGCCGAGTTGTGTCTAAGCGGCGCGTGCCATCGCTGCCCTACAGAAACTGAAGGCACCGCCTCAATTAGTAAAGCGGCCAAGTGCGCGTCGGAACACTCGTTCATTTTATTACCAAAAAATGTATTTAATATTTTTTTATTAATTATTAACTGAAAAATAAAGTTATTTCTATGGTTGGTAGACTTAAAATTATTCTGCTGAAACCTTGCACTGTAATAAATTCAGGTTTTTATTGTCCAATTCCCTTATAAATACTATTTTAATTGAGAATGTCTTTTTTTATATGTTCATAAGGAAAACCTTATTAGCGTATGGCATATATTTCCATCTCCACAACCAAGGACCATTTTGATATTAAGTATCTTTTTTATATATTATATAAGATATAAGAACAATCTAAGCTTAGTTAGAGCGCGTATAATTAATTAGGCAAGATTTGCGGCTTAACGTTTTTTTTACGTACAAACTAAATATAAACTTTATTTTCAAATTTAACAGTGCAAAAAGGCGAAATGAATACTTTAAATATCAAACACAATTGCGGAGTAATAAGAAAATAAATAAAATTATCCTCTATTTCTTGCAATAAAGCACTAAAAAGCCTTCAGGATAACAAAAACACCAGAAAACGAGACAATTAAAATAAGTTTACATCCACCGGTGTTGTTATTTTCCTTTTTACAATTTAAACTGAAATATAAATAAAACTTTTATTACTTTTTGCTCCAACCTTTTTTGCCCTCTGTTTACATAGCTGCGCAAAGCCTCTCCGTGCCAACAGTCGCTTTGTCAAGCGACGAGTGACATTAGCTCGACCCACTGTCAGATAATTTGGAAACCAAATAAAATAATACCTGACTTTATTTATTTCGCAAAATTGCGGTTAAATTGTAGTGAAAATAAAAACGCATACAGAAACAACACACATGATGCGTTGGATACATTTGCATTGTCAAATACAATGTTATGTGTTTCAAGTAGAACTCTTAATGGTTGGACTCCTAATATACCATCGCCACACCAATTTTTACATAATTACAGAAGTATTAAGCTCTGCAGTGTGCTAGGTTCAAGGGTAAGGGAAACATATCTACTTACCTGAGACTTTGCGATTTAGTCCTTATAAATCATAAATCATAAATCATTTATTAATTTGTCAGTAAGGTTAACAAAGGTTTTCACAATTATAGAATGGCGCTTACTGTGCCAAATATTGGCGTACAAATATTTTTTAAATGTCATCGCATGAAATTTAATTGACTTATTTCGATAGTTCCCATTATTAAAATTATACAATCCTAAATATTCGAAGTCAATGTTTATATTAATTAAACTTAGAAGTTGCTACGCATATTTGGCTCTAGGTAGGTAGGATGCTACATTTTAATATGTTACGGGTACTCACGATATGCGGTTTTGAATTTCTTTTTGCCGATA
>MOOZ01000773.1:548685-559063 GCA_002930495.1 Cecropterus lyciades
GTGTCATGTTGTTTGTGCGCGATAGACACCTAAACTACTAGGTATAAAGTATAGGTATGTAACCGCTGTTGGGTGGTATTTCTGTTTGATGCTTTTAGGGTTTCGTACCCAAAGGATAAAAACGGGACCCATTAGTAAGACTCCGTTGTCCGTCGGTTCGTCTGTCCGTCTGTCACTAAGCTGTATCTCATAAACCGTGATAGGCTGATACTTGAAATTTCCACAGATGATGTATTTAAGGTGTCGCTATAACAACAAACATAATAGCAGAATAAAATCAATATTTATGGGGACACAGAAACAGCAAATGTGATTTTTTTGCTCGATATTAATAACGGCAACAGTTAGACGCTTAAATTATTCATAAAATATTTAGTTCTATATCCATTTTAAACAAATCATGAAATCAAAACAAAATAAATATTTAAGGGGGCTCCCAAACAACAAGCGTGATTTTTTTGCCGTTTTATTTATAGATATTGGTACGGAAGGTGAAGATGCATTGATTTAAAGTGAGTGTTTTTCCCATAATCAGATATATTATTAGTTGGTTTATCTGGGTTGGATATGCAGAAAACCTAAAAATTTTGCTGTCAAATACTAACACTACATCAAATATGGTATGCAAAGAAGTATTGAACAATTAAAATAAACGTAATAAATCATAATCATTTAAATATTGACTTTTAAGGTAAAAAAATAAGGTAATTACGCCAAATTGGTATGCAAATAGATACATATGTATATACATACATGGTCAAAACATAGCCCTCTTTTTGCCAGTTGGGTAATAAACTTTAACATTTAGTTCTAAGAACCACACCAAAACTTTTTTAATGCCTAACGGAGTGGGCACGGTTCTGCTAGTATTTATATATATCTTACTAATATTATAAATGCAAAAATATAACATAATAAACAAATATAACATAAGTAGAATATAACATAAGTGTCGATATAATATAACCTTTAGATGTTTTTTTTTATCAATGCATGTGATCCTTTAGTTATAAGATGTAAGTTTTCCTTACGTGTTTTTCTGGTGTTAATGGTCTTTGGTAACACCTGATAACTATTATAATGCATGTTAATTAGTTATAAATATAAAGTAATACAAGAAAAACAGACAATCAGAAAATCAAATCAAACAGAAAATCCCACTGAGTTTCTTGCCGGATCTTCTCAGGTGAGGTCGTATTCCGATCCGGTGGTAGTGTAAGAAGAAATATTGTAATTGACAATTTGTAAGTGCCCCCGTACGACTATGCAAAATAAAGATACATATTTCAATTCATATGTTTCTTGATTTGCATCTAAACTTAACAATGGCTTTGTTCGCGTGGCGCGTCAGAAACTTGTGTGAACCCTTTGGTATATTAATTTCGATGTAACATCTAAAATATATTAAATCTTACCCCAGTAAGTTAAGAAGTTGAATGTTAATAATCCATGCCATAAACTATCTGTGTGTCCAATTTCATTACAATCCAATCAGTAGTTTTTGTGTCAAACAATAACAAATACATATACATCCTTACAAACTTTCGCATTTATAATATTTGTAATAAGTATTAGAAATTTGATATTTCGACATTGTTTCGACGACACGATATTGTTTCGTGAGCAGGATAAACTGCTGATATTTCTCTGCTTTCTATACATGTATAATTTCTAAGATAATCTGACTAGGCGTAGCAATAAATTGACAGATACAAGTAGTCCGACCATGCAGGCACAAATTGGGTGGCGCAATGAACGAGTTATGGCAAATCGAACCCGCATGGGGTCCAGTCAAGACGATAATTTGATGCTTCCACACTTCTGGGTCTACTTGACTCTTTTAGTGCGATGTGAGGATGCGAGAGGAATGCCATATTGATTTGATGGATCTTGAATAAATTGGTAGAATAGTCGTGTATTGTCATTTTCTGATCGCGTAAGACAGAAGGTTCGCCAAAGAAGAGATAACATTTGCATGCTTGTTAGTACAATGAAGACAAATGAATATTTATAAAATGCGCTATGAAATTTGCTTCAGAGTTAAGTTCCTACGAAAACGATGGGATCGTCCTATAATAACGCATTGTTATTCCGTTGCATGCTGCAAATATTTATAGGTCACCTTGACTACTTATTATTAGTAGGGGTTTAAGAAATTTCATACATAATTTTATGCAATACTGTGAACTAAAAAATTTTTGAAGTTAAAGATCTCTTTTATTGTCTTTGTAGCTACTTTATGTGTTTGACGAGAACGGCATTTTGAATATATACGAATAGATATTGTTTAACAACGGGATCTTTAAATATGGATAAAAAGAAACAATGTAACAAGATGTTTAGGTACAAGAGAAAGATTTAAAATAGTAATCTTTCTTTTTCTAAGGATCCACGTAAGGTAACGAAATGTGGCGAGATCCGGCTGTGGCGTGCCGCTAACACTCCTTATAAATACTCGTAAGCCCTCGGCCTTTGTGGCTAATCTTTTGCGTGAAGATCGCTATTATACCGCTATTTATTATTTTTACCCGTATTTTCTTTTCTAAAGTCAAGTTGAAACGTACTTCATATACTTGAAGGATTTTTAACCGCTCATTTCGAGTCGAGCGCTGTTGAAAAAATTAAATTTGCCTCTAGTGCACCCTCACCGATGGACTGTTTCACATAGTTTTGAATTTTAAAATATGTTAATCCAGACTAGCCGTCTTGTTTGCCGTCGACAACTTCTTTTTTGAGGGCGGAATATTGTTGCATGTTAAATATTACTTTTACAAATTTTCAACCTGCATGAAACTGTGTTATTAACTTTAAATGAGGAGTAGAGCGGTTGAGTCTAAATTCGAATCGAACTACAAAATGAAACAATTATTTGTGTTTATTCGAGATATGTGGTAACTAAAGGCACATTTGCGGTTCAATCAAAGGCAATTGTTGTCTAAACAATTGAGCTGTTATTGGAGTATCGGTTAACTAGTAACTAACGAGTATCCTCTGGCTGAATGTGCCAAAATAGATTCAGTGGAAACTTTTTAGCTGTTGAAAAGCGTGCGCTTGTATGAAATGGATTTAGGTGCACTCGGATAAATACCGCTATCGTGTCATTGAAATTAAAATTTCATATTTCTCTTGTTTTACAAAAATTTAAATAAAATAGATGAGTAAATTATTACAGTTTTTGAAGTGCATACTTGAGGTTAAGCTCTATTATAACACCTTTTATTTATTGCATCTCTGTCTGGAAAGTACTTAATAGGTGTAATTCGAACAGAACTACGTGGTGTGGCGCAAATTAAAGGCTTAGTGATAGTAGTTGGCCTACTTTTACAATCAGATTTTTTTGTCACACTAGCAGAGCATCGCATTTTAACTCGCGTTAAAAAAGACATCACCTTTTAGTAGATCTTTTTTTTAAGTATGGAAGTAGCAAACGACCATGCAGTCCAAGTGATGATAAGTGGCTACTGCCGCCCATAAACATATGTAATCAACCCTAGATAAGATCAAAATCTCACCTAAGGTTAGCCACAGATGCGTTGCTACCTCTGAGGACTAAGATGAAATGCCTCTGAAAAATTCGTCTCCCTTGCCACACCCTTCAGACCAGAACACAACAGCGCATAAGACTGCTGTTATTAGGCAGTTATGGATTTATTATTTGTATGGATTACGCCTGTTTAATGTGTATTCTCGTTTTGACTATAAACTCAAGATGGCTCTGGAGTAAAAAAGTTTTATTCTATCGCAATTTTAAAGATTAGCAGGGCGTGTAAAGGGCAATATTTCCCACGCGAGCATATGTTTTGATTAGCTTTCCCAAACAACGGAGCGTTGAATAAAGCGGTGGGTAATGGTGTAAAGGCGACGTTTACATTTACTTTATATTATTTAACAGAAAAATTGTATATATCTATATTGTATTTGTTTATAATTAGAGCATGTTTTGGCAGGTACTCTAAAATATGAATGACTGAAGGAATTACAGTAAGTGACACAAAATTATTAATTAATCTTCTATTAGTTGCCGCCTCAGTGTATCATATTGTCCATGACATTATTTAACGCACCTAAATTTGTCGTGTTCCATTTACATTTGTATATGACTGTGGTCAAGAGATCAGCTGAATCGCATTGGATAAACAATTCCATGTGTAGGAGGCTTTTTTACCTTATAGCTGTTTCTGTAACGTATACGTAAGTTATGTCAGTGTAAGGTTGCGTCGGAGCGCGGAGCTGGCAGCGCCGCACCGCGCCGAACTCTTAAATTAGCGCTAACTTACGCCACTTAACTTCTTCAAGTTTTGTTTGTAGACACCGTAAATATTCAATGTTGCGCACAATACACCCGTTTGCCGCTTTGTAGGCGAATCAAAGCGCCCTTTGTAATATTGCTCGACGGTTCACTTGCATTTCGCGTTTCAGCGATCTCCCCTTACTAAGAAAGACATCACGGCACGTTTTTGTTTCCCGCTACAGAACTATTAAGCTCATTAAAACGTTTCCACAATTTTCTTCCAGAATTTCATTTAACTTGTAGAGTATAATGAATTACCATAACGACAAAGCATTTTGCATTTCTCTCGGAATACTGAAAAAGACCAACAATAGGTAGTGCATCTAACCGTTATTCAATTATTAAGTTAGCCAGTTAGGAATGGCAATTCACGTACATAGAATCGAATAGCGGCGGACGAACCAATAATTTGATTTCGCGGTTATTTTAGCTCATATAGGCTGCGCGAGACGCAGGTGCTGGCTTCAATTGTAATAATCAAACTGAACAATACGATGTGCACGGGCCATTTTGTTGTTTAACTCTAAAGTAATTTATTTTTTATGTGATATAGGAAGGTAGGCAATTTACCTGATACACTATCAGTGTACTAACATTAACAGTACGAGTCCTTCCTGAACCCGACTATAAATGCGTTGTTACCCCTAAGGGCTAAGTTGGAATGCCTCATTTGTCTGTCTTACCCTACAAATAAGAAAACAGCGGCGTTGTATCTTAAAATTTAAAAATGCCACCGTTTTACGGTTACGGATTTTTTGTCTCAAGCTTTAGCAATCCCGCTCGCAATTGATGTCCGGCTTAACAATACAATTCGACAGGGAAAATTAAAAGAAAGTCTAAATTGTGATGCAAATTTCTGCTTATGTACCTACTTATTCTTCTTTTTTCAATAGGTTCTGCTTTTGTTTGAAATGGAAATTAATGCCTTACTTCCGAAAGAGGTCGTATTGTTAGTCTAAATGGAGAGTCTTATTCAATTTTAAGCGGAGTTGTTATGGACGTTTTTTACTGATTAGCCATTGTTTACGCGATGAAAGTACAATGGCGCAATACATCTATATTATTCAACGGAAGTAGTTAAGTCCTTAGATAAATTATAATTATACAAAATTACAATGTATTTCGTTATAAAATCACATGGAAAGTGGTTCATGTCTTGCTAAGTAAAAAGTAGATTCATTTTAATGATAGAAGATAATAAAATCACTTCAAAATAAAGTTGGTGTTGGAATTGAAATAATAGAGAAGACACTCTTACCTTCGCTGAGAAGTAGTAAGTAATGTTAAAATAAGAGAATAGTAGTTAATTGTTTATATACAGATTGAAATAATCTTATTACGCAATTACAAATACAAATGTATTACGAATGCACTAATGGTTAGTGTTAGTGTATGTAAGAATTTGTATACGAGTATTTATGAGATTTCTGAGTATATAAAGTTCAATTTATATGTTCTTAGTTTAGCCTATATTAAAAAAAACATATACCTAACTATTTAGAAAGAAATGAAACAGTAAAGAGAAAATACAAGGTGAATTGTAACTTTAGTAAAAGATATTTTAAAAGAGAATATACAAAGAATTCTATGGTATTTATTTCGATGTTAGACAAGCACGTAGAAGGAGAACTCGACAAGCATTTTAAAATAGTAACAGTAACATTTTCCGAGCTAAAGGATATTTTCTAAAACGTTAAGTAGAATATGAATATACTTCGAATGCTTTCAACGAGGCGAACTTGTAATTTGGTATAATGAGTTTGTAACTTACTTTTAGACTTTTGATACCATTCTAACTAACTCCTATTTGATATAGATACATCTTATTTTTTTGGATATGTTGTTGAAAATCTTGTTAATTTTAATCTACCTTTTACTTGAGTGTTGTTTCGTTTTCACTCTGAATATATTCATTTTTAATTGAAACAAAGATTGTATCTGTTCCTGATTCCGTACATTTAATTCTACTCCTTTATTATTACTTGTGACAGCACTTTAGTTGTCCAAATTGAGCAGTGTTAGTCTAGTGGTCTGAATTTCAGCCTTTTAATCTGGGTATCGTGATTCGAATCACAGGCACCGCACCTTTGTCTTGTCAAAGTTTTGTGCGTATTGGACGCTTGATATTAAAGAAATTGACAATATAATTGAACATTAGACAACTGAAGGTGGAAGAAAACGTCATATTATTTTCATTAATTCTATAAAAATCTCAAACTATCTGTCAGTCTACTAGTCTGTACTTTACCAGGATGGAAACTGAAATCTCAACCTAAATCTCAAACTTTTTGAGAGGAGATCCGTGCCTAGTAGGAAATTAATAAACTGAAATGAAATATCTTAATTTTTATTACATAGTCCTATCGGGGCATTTACGAATTGTTTTTTCTAAGTGCTCTGATAATAAATTTTATATTTTTTTTGCACGGCAACACTCTAAGCGGATTTGCTTTTTTTGGAATCGTGTCATTTGTATATTTATTTTATTAGTTTTATTATACCATTTTATTTTCAACATAAACAAATAAATTGCTCCATTAATGCGTTAAGGATGAGTTGAAACTCAAAAGTTTTAGTATTGATATTTTTATCTAGAACTGAAAGTGATACAGCAAATTGCCATGACACTTTTAGATATATCGGTTTTAGTCGACAACGGATAGACGGTATTTCAGTGTTAAAGCAGGTGTCCTATCCGGTACAGTTCGATTAATTCCCATAACGAGGCGGGACCATCAGGCTCTCGTTTCTCACCGGAACGCCGTAAATACATCAGTGCACTTGTGTCTAGCTTTTCCAAAATGCAACACCTAGCAATGTTATTTTTTATACTAAGTATAAAGATATACCGTTAACATTTTGGAATTGAATACGTAGGCGATGTTTTACTAAATTTTAATTATCGTATTATATTACGTTGAAATGTTATGTTTGTGTGTGCTCTCATAATATTTACAATTTTTATGTTATTGTACTGTATCTTCCATATATCTTATAATATTAGTAAATAAGTGTATACTATGAACAAATAGATTGGAAAATTGGAATAATATTTTCATTGGTGTTATCTTGGTATAAATAAAAGCATTTATATTTAGCGACGAGCTACATATATGAGGACAAATAAAATTACATACATGTTATACACCATCCATCCATTATTTGCCAGAATGTATAGTAAGCCCAGGGCCGGTCTAACTGTCGATAAAATAAAAACACTAGATGTAGTTGCCGCCCACTCTTAGATTTAGGATTAATCAGCTTTCTAGCAACAATATGTCAATGTGAGAGCGCAGGTGCACTTCGATTAATTCCCATAACGAGCGGGTTCCATCACGCGCTGTCCCCGGACCGGCTATAAATACATCAGGCACCAATTCATGCACACTCTTAGATTTTGATGCAAACCATAGTGTGTAGCTAAAGCCGTGTATGCATTATCGGACAGAGGTATTGGGTCACGTTTTTACTGACTCTGACGTTCTTATATTTTTGCACATGTATTTTTCTTTTAGTTTTGAATTGGAGTTACACACAAGTACCTGACGCTAAGTAGTCTCTGTCGTGCATAGATATTTACAACCAGTTCCAAAAAGAATAGGACATCGGAATTTGATAATTGACTTATATTTTGGTCAACCGAGTGTATATAACCGCATGAGTAGCCACATGCATATCTTTATGTATTTTTAATGTTTTGTAAAGTACCTATCACTTTTGTTCTATTTTTTTCCGTTTAAAAATACGTATACAAAAAAATTAATTAAACATTACATATTGCAAAACAAGTTCGTCTTTTATATCAAAAAAATATTAAATAAAGTAGGTACGTGGTCTTCTGTGAACGATTGGTTCAGCCTGGTAATGAATCAGCTTCTCAACTGAACTATAACTATAAGGTCAGCCAGACGATATTTCGACATGACTGACAGCCTGGCGTCAACAGAACGTCTGTCTACTTGTTTGCGCTTCGCACCTCGCCCTAAGCTGAAAGGGTTGACTTGTGATGCTTATCTTATGAAGGAGCAAATTAACCTTAATACTTCGAGGGACTCTTTCGAAATTTTGCTCCTTATTCCATTTATGGGCACATTCAAAGGCTTCATTTCCAAGTATAGCAACAGTAGAAAATTTGCAAATTTGCGTACAAAGCGCAAAGCACTGGCGGTATCGTCTTTGTATGCAAATATTATTACAGGAGTCTATTGAAGGACCACACTGAACTGTCGTATTGAGCCCAAGTTTCTACTATATTTATAGCAACCGGTCCGTAATAATACCGTACTCAAACCTTTGACAGGAGTATGTAGAAAAATTCAAAAAACTTATTTTTTGACAATGTTTGTACATATACAACACATATATAACACAAAAACGCATCAATAATAACACAAAATTAAAATAAAACAAAAAATGAATAATAATAATAATAAATTGACGACTACGCTCACCTATCTAACATTAACTTGAAGTCACATCCAGCCGACACTATCGCTAGGTTACCTTTTGTTAACAGATTCCATCTATACAACAAGGGACAGCCAGATATTATTTGCAGTCTACCCTCATGCTCATTACTAATGAATGTAATTTATGTACTAATTTTAAGTTCTCATTTAAGTGAATCGTAACGAATTCTTTTGAGAATAAATGATCTTTAACCTCATATACCCGTTGAATGTTATCGCCTTAATGACTTCATAAATCAATAATCACAATTTGGAATTATGTCGATAGTCTATTGAGCATTAAATCAATCGAATTGCAGAATCGACAATTCACAGGCAAATCTACTCTAAGCGTGTTAACATGGCTCCGGGGTTATTGCGGTGTACCGATTCATGTGTACTATGTACTAGCCAAACCACCTTACCTATATACGTCCTACTTAGCTGTACTTATAACTTGTATGCGTGTATAGAATTTATATAGCTACAACTTCAATGGAGAATCCGAGTTATGTTCGGCCTGGTTAATTAAGCTATTTATGCATAAGTGACATCAGTCTTCGTGTCAACTCCGTTGCAATCTTCATCCATTATGACATTAATATCAATCTGGACTAATTTAACGTTATAGTTAGTACCATGCTGCAACAGTTAATCAATTCTTTCACGGTGTACCACTTGGCAGTCGCATTGTGTTAAAATGAATTAGTAAATTACGCATGCAATTAGAAGCGCGGATGTTTGGCGGTCGAAGCAGGGCACAGGTCGGTGGCGGCATGCGAGGATCGGAGCGCAACTGATGGCGCTCAATCACGCCGGGATCGGGCACGTGTTGGGCACTTCCTCAATCTGAGCTCTACTAACAAGAAATAAAACACAATGCGACTAACCGACGTGCAAATAGAACAACGCGCGTCACGGCTGTAGTTTCCTCTTTGTATTAGAACGTTCCATTCATATAGATAACGGAGTGCGCCAGGCGACAACGGGAAACAATTACGCTATTACAAAAGGCCTTAAGGATTCTAATTACGGGGATCCTTTTCATTCGTAAGCCCCGATCGGATACGAAACCGGCCCATTATCGTCTACCATAAACATTTCTGGATTTCATATCCGCGGCACGGTCGGGGCCGCTTCGCTTATTACCTCCGCGCGGAAAAGAATAACATCGTTTCGGCACTTTTGACGCGAATTCCGGATGCCTACGTTCATATTGTGAGCCGTTAATATTCTGTGCGAAGCATCCGACCTTTTTTATTTGTATCTAAAATTGAACATTTTGTCGCGACAACGAGTGCGCGCGGCGCTCCCCTTCGGCGAAGGAACGATAAAAATACGGAGACGGCGCACTCGTGTGGCAATCGGGTGCACTAACGACTTCCAAAGTATTTAATTCGTGTACATCTGTATCGAATTAGTATGTTGATAGCTGAACCCTATAAGTATTATATATTGTTACAACTTAAGTAAGTGTACATTCAAAATAAAATCAATCAGATGATTAAACAATGTATCGCTCTGTTATCCATGACAAAATGATGCATAAACATAAACATAAACGCTTTCTATACTCATAGCCCCACACTAGGATTTTCTCCTGTGTCGTGGGTGCCATGGACACACAAAGACGAATACA
>MOOZ01000773.1:559100-577514 GCA_002930495.1 Cecropterus lyciades
GAAATCTAAACTCATCATTCAGATGTCGGTCTGGCCGGGGATCGAACCCGGGACCCAATGCGTGTTAGACCGGTATGGTGACCACTCCACCATATGAGTCGTCAAATTTGAGTGCATTGATAGGAAATACATCCATATTTTCAAAAACTTTGCTTTACCAATCGTTAAGACTATAAATAAATATTTCAGATAATAAAAGTTTCAAACGTCCTCAGTAGACACAACTGAAAGTTAAATTTAAATCGAAAAGCTAAGTTGGTCTGGAGCATCATAATGAAAATGAACTTGGTATTCTGAGGTAGATGGAAGAAGTGGATTGTAAAAATCTGTGTCGAGTAAAATAGCCCTATCAAACAACAACCGGCGGGCGGGCGATGAAAAAGTAAAGTTAACAAAACAACAAACAACGGCCCGCTGTCAGCGGCATTTCGTGGCCACCTCTGCAATTTACGGCGCTGTCATTATTCAAAGTTTTGAAAAATCCTCAACTGCTGGCGAAATTAGAAAAAAGCGGATTTCTTCCTCAATATGATCTCGCGAATCTGCTGAAGTCGCCTGCCTTTATGCTGAAGTGGCAAACTCGCTAAGATAAGGGGAGGAGCGGACAAATTGTAATAATTGCGAGACGAGATAAGAAGTGACACCAGAAAACAAATGAAGGCGGGTGGTGGAGCAGGCGGGGTGGCGGCGCGCCGCTCGTGACGTCATCCGCCTTGAGCTGCTAACCACTCGCCGCCCTATCTGATGCCTAGCTTAAGACCACATTCGGCCTAATAACAATAAATCTAGAAAGTTATTACGGTGTTTGTCTGCATAGCATCAAATTGAATCAAATAAATTTCCTCTGGTGAGTCAGAAAGATGCAGATACATGAAACTATTTACGGTTAATTATGAACGAGACTTGTTCTTATAGATGTTTATATTATAGACAATATCTTAGACAACTGATATCTATGTTTGTGCTATAGAAAAGATGAAAACAATAAAAGTAGGTCAGCCGACGTACACAGGAATGGAACTCATATTGCGAGAAATTCTTAGCAGATTAATAGAATCCACGGGCGCTTTAATCGTATTTATTTAATTCTCAGTAAGACAATAAGATGGTTGAATGCTGCCAGTATTAGCTATTAGCTCTAACCTTCTTAGCTTGTTGCTACAACGAGCTTAGTTACCTATCGTTTCAGCGGCACTTCAAATTCTCGCTTGCGTTTAAGCTGATTGAGTATTACGTTACAAATGAACGAATACTTTTATTCACTGTAGAATACAAATTGCGAATATTCGTTTGTTTAAATATATGCAAACTTCTATAGAAATACTTTGCAAGTGTGAATAAAGAGATTTGGTTTCTGGGAATAAATGAAAATAGACAAGATATAAATTTTATAATTTGATAATGTACCTAATTAAATTGTAAATTCTTCGTTATAGAAGAAGATAAGCTAATAAACATAATTGTATTGGATGTAACAACGGATAGTGATTTAATGTAATGGGTTTAAATTTAAAGTAGGGGTCCGAGAGAATCCCGAGGGGTCTAGGGGCACACCTCGGCCGTCCTCGCCGCTCGCCAAATTAAAATGATAAATCAAAATCCGTCAGGCGGTCGCACAGAAATATAAAACGAACCGAACTTCCCACAACTTGTGAAACTTTTATGGCTGTATTTTCAACGTTTGCTTTATACTTTCTGATCGGTTTGTTTAAGTACTAGCAAAACTACGATGATAAAAATGTCTGGAATCCACAGTGAAACAAACAAACTTTCGTAGTGCACTTTTTTATAGAAAACTTTATTTAGTTACTTTAGTTCCGTAAAAATCACAGGTGTAAAACTAAGAAGTAACGTTCGGAATTTCAATCAAATAGCTGTATTCATTAAATTTTAATTCTTTTTATTTTAAGGCTTATTCTAATACCTATGTTAAGAGATACTGATATATACTTTATTGATATTTACTGTATATTAGAACTAGTGATAAATAAATATCTAGCGCGTTTCTGTATTTAATAGAGAGTGTTAAGTTGTGATTTAAAATCGACCGGTATCTACTTAGTTTATTTAGCTTACTTTATAAATAGGGTTGCAGCAATTAGTATATTTCCAAATTCTAAATATTACCTACCTGTATATTATCAAAGATACTTTAAATAACGTATAATTATTCCACAATTTTTGTGGTATTTGTGTAATCCCCGTCGTTACGGAGTTAAAGAGTTATAAATAATAGCAATCATTAAGGCTTACTTTCTCGATGAAAGCCCCGTCTTTGAGATGTTAAAAATAAAATGCGTGCCGCAATCTCCCTTGATGAAATTACCTCATAATTTAAAAGTACGTAAGCCTTTTCTAATATTTTATTTTTCGCCCCAAAGGGAGCCACATCGGCTTCAAAGTGGAGCAATTTAATAATTTCACCCACAGACCTCGTAGTAAAGCTAATTTTGAAATAACACGGAAACAATTGCGAAAGATTACCATGAACTCGTTTCTTGTTATTATAACGGCATGCAGCTGCTAAATATTACATTTGAACTTTGAAAAATAGAAGTAATTAAATTGTGACAAAAATGGCACATATTACTGGATTTGTGTTCTTTCAGAGAGCCCGATACTTAAATAATATTAAAATAAAATTATAACTGCCTACCATCAAAATTTTTTTTAACACGCTTTTATTCTTAGTTAGAGTTAGATCAAATGTTTTTATGTCGCGGTGAACGCTTTAGTGGTTCGACTCCGGAAGCTCCACCGTCATCCCTATTTTCGATTGTTACCTTTTATTGATTTTTAATATTCGGTAGCGGCAGTTTCCATTTACCATTAGTTGGACTGCACGCTCGTTTCCATCAGCATTTTGAAAATTGTTGGACATAGGCCTCCTAATGGATTTTTGCCAATAGTCAGCGTGCCTGACATGCTTGTTAGTAAACGTGGATGTTACACAGGAAGACGCCACCGCCCATCTCCAGGATTTTTATTAGCCTCTTACGATACCCCCGGGAAGACTGGGAAGAGAGGATTGGTGTCATTCAAGACTGGTAGGTACCACACGGTACAACGTTACGTGTTCGTTAACTACCGTAATATTATAAACATATATAATAACATAGCATCACAGTTGTAAAATCGTAAATGGGTTGATTGACGCAGGTGTTTTCAAAAATCGCTATTGGCAGCAGTGTACACGAATCTAAAGCTTTATTTCCAGTCCGCAGGCACGTATTATAAACATTTATTTTGTTACGTGTGTCCATATTGTATTGGCATTGAGATATACAATTTAGCTAGCAAACCTAGGTTCAATTGCCTAGGTCTCTATGAATTCGTATGCATGTTGCTACGTGCTTTATATTGAATAATAATTTTAAAAACGTTACGTGTCATAAATGTTTTTTTATCTGATAGCGTCAGAAGGTGGGTAATGTTCTTCGAGCGTATGTACATATGTATGTTTGTCTATTTCTTTGTCACACGCTACAGCCCAAACGGCTTGATGGATTGTGACGTATGACATATCATCAGAATCGACTTAGTTTGCAGAGTGATATAAGCTATACAGTTTTCAAAAATGGCACCGGCAAATAGAGTTTAGTAAAAAAAAGTTTGAAGCGTTTAAACGAATTTAAACGGTTAAAGTCGGATTTTTTGTTGTAATATTTTTGACAATGTTTCTAGTTTACGGTCAAACAGAACTGCGTTTTCATAGGCGTTAAATATATTATAAACTGCGTCTTGCGGTTTCATCCGCTTCACTTTACATTGCTTTGCTTCATTAGAACAGATGTATTTAATGAAATAAAGACTAAATGTTAGGCTAATATACCGACTATTACATTTAATTATTGAAATTTAACTAACAAGTGTTTGTTCTTGATGCTATTTTAAACACACACAGACAAACGGACAAAAGCACATAAACATAAACGCTTTCTACACTCATAGTCCCACAGTAGGATTTTCTCCTGTGTCCTGGGTGCCATGGACACACAAAGACGAATACACAAACACCCAGACTCAGAACAGAAATCTAAACTCATCATTCAGATGTCTGTCTGGCCGGGGATTTAACCCGGGACCCACTGCGTGTCAGACCGGTATGGTGACCGCTCAGCCAAGCGGGTCGTCATAATTATAAAATTATAAAAAATATAATAATTATAAAAAAAATGTATTTTTTTCATATTTGTGATAAAAACTCTTAAAATTTTCAAATAAACGAGCACCATGCGGGCTCTCGAGTTAATTATAAACAGATCCCAATTCCACATAATTATGTCGTATGAAAATGAAAATATGTTTGATACAAATGTGGTATTGGTAGGCACGCTAAAACAATTGTGCGGTGGCTGGTGGGCGGCGGGTATGAGCTGCAATTTGTCAACTGTCCGGAGGTTGTGTGGGCTCTCGGTAAGTACTTAATTAGAGAACGCGTTCAAATATTATTGCACTCATCGCTATTTAGGGAATTTGCATTAAATTTCACGGTATAAACGCATTACGAGGAAGTTTGTTTTGGTCGAGGATTATGTATATTATTTATAATGTGTTTGAATATAATGGTTTGAATTCGGTTACTAAATAATTTTATATGTAATAAATACAAGTAGTCATTCAATATTAGTTATGCTTTTGAATTTTGAATATAGATTTACTACATATATATTTATTTAAAAGAAGAAATATACTCACTGGATTTTAATAATCACACGAAACTTCAAAACACACGAAATTTACGTTATTTATATATATTAAAATGAAAATATTAGTGTAGTTATCTTAACGAAATACACAATTTTCTTTAGCTATAATACAATATGAAAAGATACATTTTAAAGTACTCGCAAAACTTATGAAACATATATTTTTAATGCGCTTAATAATGTAAATTATAATTTTAGGAATCACATTAAAATTTTATATATCAAAGTACCTACATATTGTATATATGTACTTTGCATAAAACTAACTGAAAGCTTCATATCTGAAAACGATTCAGTTATTCAACAATATGTGAAATCGCTTACGAAATGTATAATATAACTTGTACACTGTACATACTCTTACACTAAGTGTAAGAAAATTTAATATTATTCGTGTATTCGAGGGACACAAAAAGAACACGAGGGGTTGTCTGAGTTTCTGAATAGATTTTCGAGCTAAACGGCATGTCGGGCGGTTATCGAGAGCCGTTCCTCAGATACCTAGCCATAATGTTTTATTAAATGTCATCCGCAATATAATGAGGTGCGAGGGATCTAACATTTGCGAGAGAGGCGCTACAGAAATATGTGCGAAGTATTATGGAGTGCCGTTGTAAGTCAATGAAGCGGCAAATGGGGTGTTCTCGCCGCTCCGATGAGGGCACACTCTAATAAATAAAATTATGCCTCTGAAATTACAAGAATACGCGGACCGCCAGCGATCCCCGCGAGATTGGATGCTGGAGATTTTCATCGATATCCTCCAATAATGAATGTAATATGTAGTAAGCTTCGAGGTCGGCGTGACTCTGTTGTGGCAAAAAATTACATTGCTTCCTTCGTGTTATGCCACTGAGCAGTTATATCTTATGGAGTTTCGTTTGATCGAACGCCTTTTCATTCTGATTGCTTCAAACACACATGAGAGTCAGGGATAATGAGCTTTGGAGACAAACAAAGTGTAATTAGCGGATCTTCGCTATTTACGTTTCATTTTCTCAAAGAAAGCTCGTGCTTTACGTAAAGCTTTTATCCTTTATAGCTGTTCATGAAAAAATGATCTTATTTGCCGGGCTTAGAATCGTAATTTCACGACGGAATTTTATGATTCCTCGTTGCTGCTCTACGGAAGATTTTTATGGAGGCAAGGTGAGGTCTCTCTAAAGTTTGTCTTTGTTTTATCTCAATGGTTTTATCAACTTCTAATATTATACCAACAATAATAAAAACAATAATGCCCTATCTGCTACAAAACTAAATATTTAAATTTTCATGAAAGTTTCTGATGTTTTCTATCAATATTTAAATTGAAATTATTCTTAATATAAGCAACAACTTATAGGGCAGCGTGATATATCAGTTCCATCATCATTATTTTATATATAGCAATGTTTAGACGAAAAACAAAACCAATACTTGAAAGCACGTATACGATAGTTATCTAAAAGTATTGTATTCACACTGTACACATGTTGAACGCATCGAATGAAGGGATCAAACGCAAACGATTAAATCGATACTGTTGAATTGAGATGCAAATTTATTTATGTCACGTTTTTTACAATTTCATACACAAACAAATTCTTCCTGACTGAATGGCTGATTCATCAATATTCATTTACCTGAAACCAGTGGGCTTTGTTAGAATAGGATGTAGATATTTTATACGATTAGGTACTAGCTGAAAAAACAGGAATACGGTTTTAAAATTTTATAGTTCTTTCACTGTGTATATTTTATTCATACCTATATTTTTAATATAAAGTGTAATGTTTGTCGTGATATTCAAATCGATATGAGATGGATCTTCTAGAGTAAAATAGGGTCGATTGTTTTTTAAATTACTTTTGAGCAAGAATTTTACGTAAAATGCTTAAGTTTTTTTTTATCGTATGGATATAGCAAACGAGCATGCAGTCCACCTGATGGTGAGTGGCTACTGCCGCCCATAGACATCTGTAATCAACCGTAGGTAAGATCAAAGTCTCAATTAAGGTTGGCAACTGATGCATTGCTACCCCTGAGGACTAAGATGGAATGCCTCGGAAAAGTATGTCTCCCTTACCACACCCTTCAGACCAGAACACAACAGCGCATAACACTGCTGTTATTAGGCAGAAATAGGTGTGGCGGTGGTGCTTCCGGAGACGAACCACAAAGAGTTCTACCACCTTCGAAACAACAAATGCGTACAAAGAAAGGATTGTTTAGGAACACAACGTCATATTTTTTTAGCAATCTGTCTGCAGTATTAAAATTTTACATAATCATACAGTAAACCAGGTGGTAGAACCAGTGTAGTTCGACTGTGGAGGTACCACCGCCACATCTATTTATAACGTGAAGCAGTTGTTGCGTTTCGTTGGTGCGGTTGTCGGCTCACTTATATATGAGGCGATCATCTCAGTCCTCGGGAGCAGCAACGTATCTGTGATCGACTTCAGATAGAACCCCTGTTTCTATATGAAGTTGCTTACAGATGTCCATGAGTGGCAGTAACGACTTACTATCAGGTGCTCGTTTGCTATTTCTGTCTTGTAAAAAAATATTAATCCGACATTATGTCTGTCACTATAAAAGGGACTATAATTAGTTCCGTTTTGTCTTTTATTTATATAGGAGTCAGCCTTTTACATTTAAATGGACTGATACAAATGAAATACAATATTGCTATTGTTATTTCGTTAATGTTTTCCGTTTGCGGTAATTTTGTGTACTCGCACTAAACCAGAATTAAATGTTTCCAGCTATAAAACATTGACCGAGTTCCGCGGTTCGGATGCAGCTAACAAAACTCGTGCTGCAAAATATTTCGCGTTTAAAGTAGCGAATAAAATAGTATGTTTTCTCCATTGTACTCTGACTCCGTCCGTCGATTCTCTAATGATCGTCTTATATTGAGCTTCTAAATCAAAATGCTTTTATCCACGATTCGATAAATAAAACGTTAATTGGCCTGAAAGCGCTTACACTCCTTCTGGAAAGTTCCAATAGTGCTTTTTGCTATTTTATATTTGAGACGCTAAGTAAATTATGGATCATGATAAGTAAGGAAAATTCCGAACGTAAGTGAGAACCTTTTTAATGGATTTTTTTGATGATTGGCATAAAGCCTCAGCTTGATCTCCAATAGATAGATAAGATAAAGAGTTTCGAACTTATTATAATGTGTAAAAAAGTAAGAAGAATACTTGAAAGTTAAAACGATTTGTAATGATGAGTAAGTACTTATATACCGAATTGCATTGGAGCAATGGGGAACTAAAGTCTCCCCCACTAGTGAGGAACAAAAATGATTATGATTAATATAATCTGATATAATTTGATAAAATTTTAAGATAAATATCGATACCTAATTAACATATTTATTATTACTCATAAGACAATTGAAATTAATGTTTTCCATACTTTGATTTTTTTCTTAGCGATCTCAAAAAGAAAATGTATTAACTTAATAAAAGTCAGTTAACTAATACGTAGCTTAAGTTCATTCGATAAACTTTTCGAAGGAGGTACAAATAAAGTATACAAGGGTTGATAGGTGGAGTTAGTTGGGTCGATAGAGGGAATCAGAGGAACATAAAGGGATATTCGAACGAAGGAAAGACCTACAGCTGAAAGTTATATTACATTTTAAACTTGGATGTTAAATATATATTAACATCGAATCGTATTACGACTATATTACTGAAAGCAGTCAATATCTGGTAATCTCTGTATTTTCCATGTAAATTCAATCCTTTAACAACCTTAACGTCTTAATTAGCTGCTGATACACTCATATTACTATCAAGTCGGTATGTTTTACTTATTGGGTTAGAGATATTTTCCTTCAGCCATTGTAAGGTTGTCTGGAAGAGATCGCTATTTTAGTGTTGCCGCCTGTTGAAGTATGGTATTATAATATAATTTATAAGTAAAATGTGTATTGTATTAAATATAATTTATAATTTGAAATTACAGGAAATTGAGATAAATGATAAATATTTGGAAACCAAAATTCTATTTAAATATATTTTTACTTTGTAATGATAAAGTTTATTGTTTATTTTGTTACATCTTTACATTTTTAAAACATAAATTAAAATGACAACTAAAAAGACGTATAAGCTTTTCCCCTATTTTGCAGTTTATAATCGACTTTCCTCTAAATTTATGGGAATAGCTTAAATCGTCCCACAAAAGAAATCAGAAAATATAATCAACGTTTATATCATTTTATTATATGCATTACAAAATCTGAAATATATACTAAAGTGATATCAAGAAACCACATCAGCGCTGACCAATTCAGCCGATAAACGAATTTCCTCGTAGTTTCCTATAAAATGGCTTGCATCAGTGTAGCTGAATCTATAATAGGTACATAATTGGCTATCGATCGAACTAAAGCAACGAGCAATTTTTATAGATGTTGTATTATATGTATGATGATGTAGACTCGGAACCCCGATTGCTTCAAGGAAAAGCTCTGGTACAGGAACCTCGCTTCGATTCCGACTGATAAATTTCCTCTATTATAGGTAATAACTCAATTTTCTATATTTAGATTCCAATCGGAATAATGCGACGTGTAATTTATTGCATCACTTTAATGCCATAACACAATGGTTTATAAAGTATTTAATAGTTTTGTTATGACTTAAATAGACGCTTTCTATGCTCAATGTTTTTCTTTTGTCTATGATTTTGTTTAGTGATTGTCATAGACAAAACATATTGATGAGTATACAAACATCTAGACCCAGAATGAAATAGTCAAAGTTGACTTGCTACTTTTTTATTTTTATAAGTCTATAGAAAAAGTAAATGATTGGATACGTAAAGTATTTTAAATTTAAAATATGCATCTATGTTTATTTATTTTATAATCAAAATTTTACCTATTGTACTTAATTATTAACTGAAGGTACTTGAATATAAACGATAAAAGATATCTGGAAAAAAATGTCACAAGAAAAATGGCAATAAATACCTATAGAATTTTCATTATCGGAGATTAATGGTAAAGGAGGCCTTGAGCTACGCAGCACGAAAATGTCTAGTAAACAGCTAAGTAGGTACAAGAAAAGTTACTTATAAGTGAGATAATGTACTTGTAAAATACATTAAGGCGGCCACACACGCAACTGAAAGTTTAACAAGCATGCACAAATAATATTATACTCATATCACTAACAGTACTATAGTATAAATAATGTTTGGGAAATACTGTATGCTGATTTGGAGTAAGATTTGAAAAGAGCTGATTTAAAAATCTGAATGAATATTTGTACAGATTGAAGTAGCAAAGGTGCATGAATGCATGTCTATCTATGGACATCTGGATCCAACTCCATATATAATAAGGATTCTAATAAAGATTACAGATTACTGAAGCAGATTACAGTGCTAATGTAATGGTCGCGTTTATTCCTAGATGCGCGTTAACCATGCTTTTACGTGTAGCTTGTTAAAGCATGCGGACGAAAATTCAATCAACCTGTAAGCTGTTTGATCACTATACCTATACAAAACAAGTCAATAATGTTGACGTAATAATATTACAAATATTATACATGCATGCATGCCAATCTTGCATAGCGTATGTCGCCGCCTTAACGTCGCCAACCCTCTAGCAATAAAGATATTGCTTATACGCTTATCATTAAGGCTATACGTTTCGAGTAAATTAAGACCAATTTGCGGAGGTTTTGCCACGAAATGTGGGAATTAAATTTATGAACGGTGTGACGGAAATAATTTGAGTGAACGCTTAATGAATGATTTTAATTTGATTTTACGTGAACGCTATAGAAGGCGCGATACAGCAATTACTTCGCATTATTTTCTTTAGTCTTTAATAACTAATGACTTACATGCAAACAATGCGAATTGTATAACTTTTATTCTTTCTATATATTTAAACTGTTTCGTATCTTACGATGTGGTGTGTTCTTATCTTTCAGTTTCAGGATTTCATATGATTCATGAGATCTTTGAAATGAAGATAGCAGTGAACACATACAAAGATAAATATCCAAAAACTTATACCCAGAATCCATGTTTATTTATAACATATTTCTGGTTGTTCATATCAGCCATAATATGTTGTAGACGAGATAACTATTCTGTTACCAAGGTCCAACCATTTGTTAAAATAAGACCTTGTAATGTATTACAAAGGTCTAATTGTCTTGTACTATCTGCATAGATGTACTTTGCGGGGTGGTATGTTCACAGCATTGCTTAGGCCAGGCGGCTACAATTTCACAAGGTACAAATCTCGTTTACGACAAAGCTGTTGCAACCCGAACCTGGCTTTCCCATTTACTGGTGACAGGAATGCATGTTACGTTCAGCTTTTGGGTCTGCTTTCAATTCCAGTGTTCAATTTGTATTGGTAGGCTTTCTTGGAAGTATTTACGGCAAAATGAATCCATAATATCAAATAATGCATAATATCAATTGCTCACTTTATCGTTGCAAGTACCTACATATGTTTCGTGACACTTACATCTTATTTTTAAAATATAGAATACCTCTTTTAACTTTTTGTGTTTTACTTATCGAATAACAAGTATATTATTTCATTTGAAATGTAAAAATATGTGCCAGGACTTTTGAGATTTTTCTGGGTTACAGTTCATAATAGACCGAGCAATTCATTTCCTCCAAAATGGTTGGACGCAAGTCTAAAATAAACACTTTTTACCGAATTATCAATATACATAAATTAAATTAAAGGAGTTTAACGGTTTCCGCATTCGAGTTTTCAGTATTCGCGGTTAAAACAATTGTGACCATTTTCTTGTATTTGCGGCAAAAAAAATATTTATTCGCGGTTGTAGTAAGTACAAGTAAACAGATTCCGTGCCTTTCGTTAACGCGTCAGCTCTTTTTGAGTAACTACTGCTTGTCATATACGGTTTCTGTAATCGCGGTATATGGGTGGAACGTAACCCCAGCAAATAAGGAGCTTTTGCTGTATATTTGTTTTTTCTTTATCTATGTTTCAAACAAATTATTATCGCAGCCCTGCCTGCTTTCATCACGTTCAACACAGCAATGAGTATCATATGTATTAATCTAGGTCATAAACTATCTGTCTACCTGTTTACCAAATATTAGCGAAATCTGACTCTACTACTCCTATTAGTGCGTGAATGAGTAACAAACACACATAAACTTTCGCCCTAATAATATTGGTACGATAAAACAAAAGCGACAAATTTTTCAAATGGTGACTACAATTTTATACATTTCTTTTTTTGTTTTTTAAATCTTTACTTTTACTTACTTTACTTTTTATCTTTACTTTTTGTACAGCTCAAAAGTCTAAATGATTTCAAATACGATAAATTTATCATAAGTAATTATTTATCATTACTTGTCAAACAAAAAAAACGGGTATTGTATTTTGAATAGGCTTACATTTTGTTTACAAACACAAGTAACTTGGTAGATATACGACACCAAAGTAAGCATAACAAATCCACAGACGGAATTAAACTTAATCCGGAGATCGCACACAGGGTTAGGACGCCATCACGCATCAATGCGTAATGAACATGAATAATGAACTAAGTTTGCCAATCAGATTCTACTACACGGCTATTTCATAAAGTGAATTACCTGGTTGAAGCTGACTAAGCTAAACTTAGTCTGATGTGGTTGCAGCTACATCTTTGTCGTTTGTATTATAATTAGTTACTTATTGGCAGTCAAAAAGTAAGATATCTTCTATTCTTCATCTCTTGGCAATTATAGTATAAATAAATTTCTAGATAAGCTTAAACTAATGTAAAAATTCAATCATATTTCCGCGTGGACATACGCACAAAAATAGATTTTTAGTGTATTTTAGTTTCTTGGGCATATTTTAATTTTCACATTAGGATATATATCAGAGTTTGATCATAAAGACACATGTCTTTATTATCAGATATATATATATCAGGGTTTGATAATAAAGACACATACATATCTTTATTATCACACTCTGTATTAATTATTTGTAGTTATTATCAAACTTTGTGTGAATAATATTATTTCATTAAATTTTTCGATATGTTACAGGTTATGTTCTTATTATTCATTTACAAGGCTTCATTCAAAAAGCTACTCTTTCAGGTATACAGGCTCTATGGTTACGTTTCACTTCCTTAAAAACGATTCACTTTCTTCTTATCTCGTTATCATTTTTGTCGTGAGATAGTACTGATCTAATTTCTTACAGTGGTCCATAATTGTACGCAAATATCTCAACATTACCAATGCAAGATGATCCCCAAATTACCGTCGGCGTCGGTATCTCCGAATAAAGCTGGAATAACAATCGGCCGACGATGATCTCGGCCCGCACCTATTCCCGCATCACTCACGGTAATGGCCGGCTCCGTGTCGCGACGCTAAATGTAAATCGCTCTAATTTATATGCGCGATAACGTCGGCGTACTGCTGTTAACTGTAATTATATTACCGAGCGAGGACGTGTTGATCAAAATGTCTGATTAAATACCCGTGATGCGAACCGAGAAAAATTCTTCCGTCACGAGCTGCTAGAAATTACGAGGCTCCAGACTTAAATAACATTTTAATGCGCCGTGAAAAAGTTTGCATAATTTTAAAACGAAACAGGAACAAGACTTATTGCTCTGCTAAATATAAACTTCTTTAATTTGCCCAAGCGTTTCTTCACTGAAAATGAAATTACTTTTTATGTAAGTTACGCTTAATGTACAAACTGCCGTAAACATGAAATATTTGTATCGCGTATGCGTACGTTTATTTTTTTCACGTATTTTTTCATATTTAGCGGATCCACTAATTATCATTTGCATTCAGCGTCATTTCATCTTTTATGTCCATAACGTTAATGAGAAAATAATCGCATCAAAAGACAATAGTCGTTCTGTCGTGATTCCGGTGTTTTCCGCTGAAGATTCAGGAACGCCTGTGATAGTACATACAAGTTTTCATCTCAAATTTAGCCTCTATAGATGTTAAATTTTCTAAATGCCTTAAGACATTAGGGCAGAAAGTTACGACAAATCGTAACTTTCTTATTCCAAGGAGATATTCGACCAGCAGAACATCAGTGAATTGTGACAAAAATTTGAACATTTTCTATTATTATAATGAAGTCCCTGAAAACTGGAACGGTATACGAGTATAGCAATAACGAAAACCCCGCAATTTTCGGAACAATAAGATCGCATTACGTAGAAAATATGTTCGAATAGTTAGTATGCGAGTCAGAAACATTCCTATATTACGTCGGAGGCGCACGGAGACAATACCCCAATGGGCAATCTATTTGAGTAATTATCCGCTAAGGGCCATTGTCGGCCATCTTGTGTGCGAGGAATGAGCCTTGTTCACTCAATGCCGCTTGTTATGTACAAGCTTTTGGTGTCCAATGTGACAGTGCATCCGAGTGCTCTCTGTACACACTTTATGGTCTGTGCAAACTCGTAACTGCCCTTCACATTCAGAAGACCTGTCTAAAGACCTGGCTAATTTTATAAAAAAAGTGGATAAGAAATGGAAATTTCAATGAACTTGGTTTCTCTTGTCCTAATGCTAAATTATTCAGATTATAATAATATAAGCTTAGACAGGAATGTTCTATTAACGTTGTTACTAAATATAAAAAAAAAGTTCGAAATAAAATATTCTTGTAATGTTCTTAAACAAGATGGCGTTAGAAATTAGCGAGAAATGGGAAATGAAATGCTGTTTAATTATAACACTAGATAAGTTAACAATCTCAAGAGCAAGTCTGACTGCGGCTTATCTGGCGCCAAATGTTTCAAAGGAACTTTTAACGAGTTTAAAGTTGGGGCAAGTGTAGTGCACCCGCAGCTAGTATGAAACCCGACGCTTCGTAGCTTAAGATTAATTAAACAATTGCACGATGGCTCCTTGAAAATACTCCATGTCTCAGCCTGTCGTCCACAACCTTGCCAAATTAAAGTCATAAATCAAAATCCGCCGACCGGAAACAGAAATGTAATAATGAAGAAATGAGTTAGGAACGAGACGAGACTACAAGACTCAAAAGATTAATTTCTTTCTTCCACTTCTCGAAACTTGAGGAAACTTTAAGAGTTATCTTTTCGAGTTAAGTGAAAACCTGATATTCTCGGCATAATGTACGTTCGACTTTAAATTACGTCATTTCGAAAGCAAAACGCTGCTTTTACATTGTAGCGATTCTTCGCATAACCGATGCAAATTGCAGTGTCAGCGAGGTTCAATTGGACGTAATAATGTTCACGATGAAGTAATAAAAGGTGCAATTCAGTGGAATAATGCGCAAAATTAATAATTTAGTCGCGACTGCTCGACGAGCTGAGCACATTTCACAACGGTAGGAAGAAGGTGAGTTAGTATCGGCTTCGTCGGGAGCAAGTCGTTATTCAACCTCAATTTATGTGCGTGCGCCTGTGACGCGTTAAAAGATTAGTCGCTACGAAAGAGCAAAATAACCATAGCGTTTTCACACCACGCTGCGTTTTAACTGTCCCAAAAAACCTATTGCGTTGCGCAGTGCACGTAATATCGATCGCGTTAGAGCTTTTTCCGTGGCCGAAACTTTTTCTTTACGATTTGGAGCTGTGTTGAGACAGCGTATTTATAGAAACGTACTTAAGCCCCGCGATAGTGAGTCGAAAGTGCTCACTAAGTCAGAAGCGAAATGGCGAAACTTTACAATGTCTAAATCACTTGTTTAAAAATGAACGCTTGGAACAACGGACGTAGGAAGTCAGAGCGAAGTTTACGACTATCAACCAATCCGACGAACGTAGTCGCAGCATTGAATTTGTTTCCAACTGATTCCGCCCAGACTATTGCATAGTTCAAGATAGTAGAATACAAAATCAACCCCTGCCACATTCAAACTGAAATGGATGACTAAAAGGGTATTGGAGTCACTAACATCAATATTATTTCTTCGTTAGAATACTCAAAAATCTGTTTTATATAAGTAAATAGGTACTTTTATAGGTCATATTATTCGCATGAGCATATTAAAAAAAACGTATCCGATTGCGTATACTGAATTCCCATTCAGCTTTTTAGCGAACTCGGATCCCGTGCAACATATTAGGACGAATCTAACCCCAAGTTCTCGGGGGATCGTCGACAAAAGACCTCAATTGTTTCCATTTGACAACTTGTTTGTGTTCCCTTTGACAAATAGTTTGGAAGATGAGAGTGACAAGAGTTAGATTGTTCGGGTTTGACTAAACGGGACTGGTCTATTATTATCGGACCAAAACAGAGATTGCAAGTTGCAACAAGATGTAGATATCTAGATGTATTGTCTCCGAGATAGAATAGGGTGACACGGTTGATGAGATTTGTGGTTTATTCATTAAGAAACAAAATTGCTTGGAGTTATATGGATAAATTTAATTAAATGTTATGTGCTTCGCTATGTACCTAAACATTTTTTACGTAGGTCATTTTTCATGTTTGTTTGTTTGTATATATATGAAAAAACATCATATTATTTTGCATTAAATTACCTTGTTAATTAATTTATTGAATACTAGATTATTTCCGCGGCTCCGCCCGATTCGATCATGTTTATCTCGGTAATGAGTCTCTGTATTTTAATCCAGATTATAAAGTATCAGTCTTTCCAGCAAAACGCAACTAGTACCAGACCTACCTACCTAGTTTTTGAATAAAAGATTAGCAAACACGCATACACAAACTTTTGCATTATACTATTACTAAGATACAGATCACACAAAATATTCATTATTGTAGTAGTTAAAATTCACCGATTGGTACTCAAGCACAAGATGTTAAACATTTTGGTACTTCGCACGCGGCCAGCTCACGTTTGTATGAATATTTTCAACTTCTGTTTATCGTTGGAATCAAATAACAAACAAAACCACACGGCGTGTATATATCAAACCTAAGGCATAGCGGCGCGTAATGAAACAAGCCAGATGTACGAAATATAGAATGTTCTTTATGGGACACGCTTTTGCTATTACAACGAGGCCAATTTCAAAAGAGCTGTCATTGTATATGGGGTTGGGTACTTTTTCAGTGTATTCAAGATGTGATACAAACTTCGCAGGGGTCATGCTGGGTTGGAAGCGAATAGTAGATGCCTGTATAGCGACTCTTATTGTATGCGCTTACAAAACGACTCTCGGTAAAATAGTAAGGATATAAAATATTTAATTTTGTAGTTTCAACTAGTCGTTGTACCGCAGCTACGCTTGTTATACAAACTTTCAATTTCTCCAGCTTAATTTCATGATGAAGGAAGTAAAAATTTTTGAATCTTATGTTATTACAATTACGGTCATTTCGATTTTCGATTATTTTGGGAAATATATTAAATATCTGTTTAATAAATACAAATTGGATATTTCAAATATCATTCAAGTACCTTCTTACCTCTTTTAAACTAATTTTATTAAGTTCTACATACCTACAATACATACTATTAATACTTACACAATTACTAAGAAAATTTGCCTCAAACATTTCCAATTTTTTTTAATCCGTTAACCAATTTGTTGAATGGAATGCGAAAGTGAAAATTAATAATTTCATTTTAATAGTTATATAGGTGATTTAAACTTTTACGTAGGTCGTAACGGGAAATAGATTCACTAAATTGCAACACGGCTCTATTGCATCATTTAACAGGTACCGTGCAGTTTGTGAAAACCCAGCTGCCATTTTTTCGGTCCTCTCATCTGGGTCGCACAATAACATAGTTATTTCCATATACATATAAATTCAGTTCTTTTCATGTATATAGGGCAAATGGCGCTGATAGGTTTGGGTTTTATTGAGATGGTCTAAAGACTAAAGATGAATCATAACGCTTATTAAACTTATAGCCTCACAGTAGGGTCACACAAACATCCAGACTCAGAACAAAAATGTAGGCTTATGATATGTCTACACACATTAAGGTTTTTTTGCTGTTTCGTGGGTACCATAGACATACAAATACACAAACACCCAGACTTAGAATAGAAATATAAACTCATTCAGACATCTGTCTAGCCAGGGATCGAATGGGGCACCTACCGCGTGTTAGAACGGTATGGCGATCGTTCAGCTACGCGGGTAAAAACTGAAGGTTATTACAATTGATACGCATAAACTTGACATGGGCGTGTTCTTTAAATCCGTGTTTATTCCATGTTACGAGATAAATATATTCCTAAATTACTAGACCGATTTCAATACAATTTACACGCCGTGTGCAGTTTGACCCAACTTGAAAGATAGGATAGCTTATCACAATATATATAAATAACGTGTTACGTTGTCTGTCCACTTTAGACTCCTAAATTACTAAGTATATAAGTAGATATATAGTAAAGGTATATAACCGCGGCCAAGTCGTACTCTGTTAGGTGGTATTTCTGTTAGATACCTAGGGTTTCGTACTCGAAGGATAAAAACGTGTGCCTATTACTAAGACTCGGTTGTCCGTCTGTTCGTCTGTCCGTCTATCTGTCACCAAGCTGTATCTCATGAACCGTATTAAGCATACAGTTGAATTTTTTTTATAAATTATGTATTTCAGTTGCCGCTATAACGCATATACTAAAAGCAGAATAAAATAAATATTTAAGGGTGGTCCCATACAACAAACGTGATTTTTTTTGCTTGACATTAATAACGGCAACAGGTAGACGCTTGAAATATTCACAGAATATTTAGTTCTTTA
>MOOZ01000773.1:620094-630226 GCA_002930495.1 Cecropterus lyciades
TTATGCTTTACAATTATTTGTCAATTGCCATATTATTTATTGTCAACAAACTAAAGAAATGGCGAGAAATTGTATTCGGAAATGTTCATAATGTTCCGAAAGTTGAGAAATTGAGAATTATAGAATTGTATTTTTTGGTTCCATTTTGATTGATTAAATAAATTCACGAAAAAAAATTAAGGTTGAACTTTCAAGAAGTAGTATTGTGCCTTCAGACGTTACAACAGGACTTAATATTACTAAGGGCTGTTTAAGATATTGAAAACGGATATTTCAAGCGTTATATATACAATTATGACAATTTAGTAAATAGAGATACTAATTTACAAGTAACGTCAAACAAATAAAAATATATCTGTGATAAATCCACACAATTAAGATAAGAAATGATGGAGATAGTTGGACAGTTTCAACATAAGCTATTGTATCAAAATCTCTTTACAGTAATAACGTAGTAAATAAATGACTCAATAAAATCCATGTGACTGCTGTAGTTATATCAAAAGCGACTCAATAACGGCGATTACTTATGATTGAAAGAAGAGAAGCGTCATAAAATCCGATTACGCCAACTAAAGGATAAATAAAAAGTCCTCGTGGAATTGGAACAAAAAACTCTATGATACAGGCTTGATGCCATTGTGACTCGAGGACAAATGAGACAAAGGAAATAAGAAATATTAAACGTGACACGAATGTCAAGACGCTTTCCATACGTGGGTCGTTTGTTTCACCGAGGACGAGGAACTAGTATTAGTAGCAAAAGCTAGAGTAACATACAGCGATAGTTATATTTGACAGTCCTAAAATGAGTGTCACTTACATCCACACAGTTACAAGAAAAGTCTAATTGTAAGTTACACGTCATGCCCTTTCATTTGATACCCCACTTTGGTATATTATACAACATTTGGTTTTCATCCTCACTTTCACCCTCCATACCTATTAAATAGTTGAACCGATTTTATAAAATAATTTATAAATAATATATATGAATTTGAGTACCATCGCTGGTAAACATGCTTTATAACGAAAAAAACTGTATCCAAATCGGTTCACCCGTTTCGGAGCTACGGCGCCACAGACAGACCAATGAGACAGACACAAATAGCGGTCAAACTTATAAAGGTATGGTATGTTATTACAAAGATTATATTACAAACATATTATTATTACATCCAGTATGCAAAGTTCGTAAGTAATAAAAACTATTTTTAAAAATAATAAATAAATTATGTTATAAATATAGCCTTAAGCTATATAGCTCTTGTGAATTAAAGGAAATGTCAATAATTTTTACAAGACTCGTTATTTATGCCATGGATTAATTATTATTGTTTTAATACTAAATTTAGTCATTCACAATCACGACGTTTATGTCATTACATTCTTTCCTCTCCACAAGTTACTCGCTTGGAATAAAAAAACAGCCTTATACGGGTTTGTGCCATCACACGTTGGGTTTATGTAAACCATTGTACTTTTATGGAAATATGCGTTATTATAACACAGAAACGACATATCGTTACCCCAGGGATTTGTACAGCGCGTTATTATCGGACATTATTACGATTCCATTTTTCTTAGTGAGCACTTAATTATATTTATTTTCTTATATTATCCTTTTGACATTCCGTTGGCTTCTTGTTGTTATATCAAATTTTGTAAATATTACTCGTACGTGATCTTTATTACTCGAAATTGTCTTATAAAACAATTTAGGTTTCAGTAAACCTAAATATGTAGTATTTGAATATCAAGACTCTTATCCCATAAAATATGAAAATATAAATACGAATAGCTCGAACGAATAGCTACTCACTATCCCAGTTACAATTTTTAACTGACATTAATATCCCTTACGCAATCCGTTACTTAATAAAATGAATCAATTCCGCGATAAAATTATTTTAAAATCAAAACATACTGTTATGAAAACAGAAGGATAATAATTTTGTTTAGACAGACGAGATGTATAAAATAATTTCAGAAGTGTTAAACATGTTATCATGGTTTATAATACGTAAAAATGATACTAAATTCAAATTTCTAGATACATAACTTAGGACACTTTGCATTCCGCCTCGGAAAACTAGTTTATCTAGAACCATTTTATTATATAAGCAATATCCTTTGTAGTAGTAAAGTGTACTTGGTGTAACAAGAAAACAATGTTCTGTGGAGGTTCGCAGTCTAACAGGTATTAAAGGGCGTATTCCGGCTCGTAACTCGACGTTGCGAAAGGGTTGTACAGACGTTCGAATCGCGGGTCCAAACGCTATTTATTTTACAACCTAGGATACATATATACCTAGTAGAACCTACGCATGTAGGGTTATAAATAGTCAATAGGTTGCTCTAGACCGTAGGGCCGTTTTCATTAGTTTTGAAAGGAATTGTATTATTCTGCTCTACACTTAACGTTGCTCTCTCTCTCTCTCTTAAATATTTAATACTAGCTGTGCCCTGTGGTTTAACCCGCGTTCAAAAATGTAACGCAACTTTAAATTGTAACACTTACTATAGGATTAACGGATTTTATGAAATAAAGAGTTAATGTTACGTATGACTACGTATGACTATAAACATATATTAGCCATAGTTTTATGTTTATCCAATCTCGTAAATTATATCAGTTCTGGTTTGATGTGATTTCTACGTTAATAATCTGAGTATTAAAGAAATTTCTATTAAGTAGCGTGATAATATAATCACGTTACTTAACAAGATGTTATTCAGTGAGACACGTGCGAGGCAGATGAGCGGTGTGCGAAAGGTCAAGCTACGAGACTATTTTATCGTTCGCATCAAGGTTAATCGAGATGGTGCTAAGAAAATGCTCTAGCTGCACCTTGACGCGGATCCTTAGCTTCTTAGCTCACATTCGTAGCTCTAATAAAAAAAAACACTAAGCTAGCATCCCTCCATGTAAAAAAAAAACACGTTTGTTTAACCCATTTCCACTAGTGTTCAGTTAATGTAAGTAATGAAAATCAATCAATTCTTGTGGTGTGTTTGACGCACATCCACAACTTATTTACCTTGAATTGTATTGAAAACGAAGTGTTGTGCATATGCTCATAACTCAGAAAAATCTGTTGTTTGTTCCTTAAAATTAATTCTAGACCTACGTAGATGGAGCTTGAAATTCAAACCATGTGAATTCTGTCTTTATTAGTCCAAAGTACTCCGGCGTCACGGAAGGGAAACGCCGCAAGTTGAGAACTTTATTATGACAAAGTTAGAGATTTGTGTAGGAACTTACTTTCCCTATTAAACTTTAACATTTACCTGCTTATAACTATCATTAGGAAGTAGGAAGTAAAGTTTGTATTGTGACGAAATGGCAACAAAGTAGGTACTTTGTTGACTAATTTATTTTCAACGTAACAAACTTATATTTCTGTTTGTTTCAGTTTCTTCATAATCAATACGCTTAAAATTATTCAAACATTTTATTTATTTATAACACGGTAACATTACAGCAATCACACGTTTAAAATAAAACATAATACACAGAGCTAAATGGGTTAATTGAAACTTAATGGGAGAATAATCCTGAAAGCTAAAATATTATGTAGGTTTTATTTTATTCGTAAAATTAACTCGTCTGTTCCAACTTGAAAGGATTATTGGACGTTTTACGAAATAAAAAGTAAAAATTATTTTCATGATACGCCAATCGGATGGCATATTGGATTAAATCGAAGGAAGTTTTAATCATTTAATCGTAAAGTTTTCGTTATTAATTTGTATGTTATTTTTTTGTAATAAGATTGAAATAACGAACGAGCATGCTGATTGTAAGTGGTCACTGCCGCTCATGGACAACTCTAAGCTACTTCATATAGATCAGTGGTTCTATCCGAAGTCCAATAGACTAAGTTCACCTGTTGTGATATTGAGCTGGCAATCACACCCTTTCACCGAAACAAAAGAACTGAACGAAGAACGCTAGAATGAAGAACGCTAGAATGAAGAACGCTAGAATGAAGAACGCTAGAATGAAGAACGCTAGAATGAAGAACGCTAGAAATAATTGTGACGGTGGTACCTTTCGTATCTGGCAAACTGTATTGTACATTTTTTTTGCGATATTACTATAATTAAGTTCCATGGAATCTAACAGTGAATTTAAAACATTTCAATTCAAAATAATAAATTCCGCCGCAAAGTAGTAACGAAATGGCTCTCGAGTGTCGGAAAACTCGAGCCCTCGACAGGTTATTTTCGTTTTTCATTGTTTGATATTACGTGCCGAAAAAATGTTGCAGGTAGTTCACGTATCGGTACTTTTGAAATTATATTGTTAGTGGCAAAGCCGAATAAAAGTTAGTGGGTACGTAAAGCCGATCGGAAAATTGGAGATCGCGGTAAATATTTATGCGTACAAGCATTGAGTGGAGTGATTTTCTTGAGAAAAAGCCGACGTAGTCATTCATAGCGTACATGTTATGTGTAAACGCTTTGTACATTTCACCGGCATGGATTCCATTTGATATTGGATAGCAATTTATTTATCATACATATTGCGGCGGAGCAGGCACCGAATCTCGCAACGCGTCTTTCTTCGGGAACGAAATCAAGAATCGAATACGTGTGGAGAATTTCTGGTATCCAGCCGGTGTCGTTCCAACGGATCGTATCCATTAGTATTTAGAACATGCCATAAAATCTGATTCTTTGTTCTCTTTTTGTTTAATGGTAAAGAATCAGACTACAATTTCGTGACAAAAAGTTGTATTCATAAATTCTTGGATTGTCAGTGTTGTAGACGCCATTAAAATATATAGGTACATTCCTATAGGACTCCACGATTACCCTGATACAGAAAAATATGTTTTTATTCTTCATGAATCAGCAGGCCAAATACCACTACTATTTTGGCGTCAAAAAGTTCTGGTGTGATATACAATTCAACTCAAATCTATTATTTGACAATAACTTAAATATAACCTTTGTCTATGCATAAAAATAAAAATTTTGAACACAGTTACAAAGTAGAAAAAAAATTATGAAGATACGAGAATGTCTGCAACATTAATACTAGATGGAATATTAAATGCAAAATACGTATAGAAATAGCAAAGCGTCCATCGTTCAATCTATTAATATGAAACGTTCGTTCGGGGACGGCGGTACAGATTTTATCAGCGCGCCGGTGCCTCCACAATAACTCGTCCAATTCCCATTGCAACATCGATAATATGGTTTCATTTAGATGGATGCAAATGTCTTGGAGCCGGCCACGCTCCGCCGCTCCTGATATTGCGCCTCCATTCGCTACCCCCTTTCGATTTCTCCTCGCACTCACAATTCTCTCTTCACCTCTGTTATCTTCACTTTTAATCGCCGTCTCGAGAATTTATTAAAAATCATGCTCCATTTTTAATCTATTGCGTTTCCATTTCGTATTTTGTTTACGAACCGAATTGCAATCGATGCGATCAAGTTGAAGTTAGATTAACTTAGTTATACTCGACAATAATGTGTAAAACAGTAGCGGAGGAGTCCGAAACGCAATAATTTTGGGAGTTAGCGGGTGAAAACGTCGGTGAAGTTGTAAAAACTTCATTCCGTGAATTCCGCACATTTCTAAGCCGAAGTTGTGGCTTTAAGTTGAAATTTATACGGTGCGAGTGTTCGCGGTGTTAAGCAAGAAGGAGAACATGTGAGTTAGCGTCGCATACATCACGCAGGACGTGGCATATCGCGGCGACATGCGACAGTGCATATGCAAGCCACAGGCACGCCGCCTCGCTTGCGTTCTCCAAAACGTACTAACACATTATAATGCTAAGTAAATGGTCTGTTATGTTGCAATATGAATATATATTGCAACATAACAGACCATTGTGGTCGCTTTGGGTTCTATTTATTTACCAAATACTTGGCTATCGCAGTGGATCGCAATATCACTCTATTGCGTCCTAGTACGTGGTATTTCAGTTATCTAACGTCTTACCTATGTTTGTATAACTGCCTCTCCCTGGATATTGGAAGCGTCCAATACCTATTAACGTAGGTTGCTCTCTAATAGTCTGGCACATTTCTTTATTAATTAATACACGGATTAATGCAATTGGTGGACATGAAAAGTGTGAAGTGATTAATTTTAATTAACGGTATGTTTGACCTCCCATCCTACGTGCAAGTAGGTAATTAACGTAATTCATTTGGCATAACGGCAGTCAACTGCACAAAAATAGATGTTGATTTATCTATAAATTTGCTATATTTGAGAACATTATAAATATCATTTAGCTATAAAAAGGGAACTGCGCTGTCTAAATCATCCGAGTTAATTAATGTTATATATTATTTTTTTAACATGTAGTTATGCTCAACAGTAGGAGGAGCCGGGAATTAGGTATATCATATCAAGGTAAAAACATAATTTTAACACTCCTGTTAAACCACTTGCGAACAATGAAGAACACAATCTTGTGTTCGTTTTTTAGATAAAATTCATCACTTGTGTGAATAAAAAAAAATATCTAATGATTAATGACGCAAATATAATATTTCATAACTTACAATAAAAGCTGTTTAACGATAAGTGAGACTAATGTTCAAACTAAGTAGAAAAACTTACTTATCTTACTAATTTCATAAATGCGAAAGTTTGTGAGGATCTATGCGTGTTTATTACTCTGACACGCAAAAAATACTGATCGGATTTCGCTGAAATTGGCAAACAGTTAGTTTATGACCTGGATTAACTCTTGGGATATAAGCTACCTAATATTATTAATATTAAGAAGATATTTTTGTTATTGCAACATTTATTTAATTGTATCTTTTATTGCATTTATCATGTTTGTCTATCTTAATTTTATCACATACTTTTCAAACCGAAACAGTAAGTAAGGTAAGGTGACGTAATAGTTGTACGATGGCTAATATGTTATAATATTTTACAACTGAAACTTCGAATATTTGGAATGTTATATCAAGCTTTAATAGTAAAATGGCCAGAGAAATAAAAGGTCATTAACGAAACCTTCATTCCATTATTTCCAAGAGCGCGTGAGAGTTTTCTAACTTCCCCTGAGTTCCTTTCTGTTCTTACCCGTCACTCCGGCGGTTCGTTGAGGAACTAATCGGTCCATTGTGCAACTGCATTCCCACCTCGCTCGACCTCTAGACAAATGGGACTTTGATGCTTATCGTCAACTATTCGTACTATCGACTTTTCATCTTATGGACTTTCCGATCTCTAGTGTTTTTCTTCGAAAATACTTTATAGCTTCTTGTGTGTACGGAATTTTACGAAGGGTTAAATAATAATAATTAGTGTATTCAAGTTAAAATTGCATTTTTTTACACTTATTCTTATAAAATTTGAATCTTAACAATATTTTTAAAGGCTGCTAAACAAAGTTAGAGTATGTAACCGATGCTTAATCTTATATTTAAAATTAATCAATTTTATCAAATCGAATGAAAAATAAGATTTAAAAAACAATTAATCAACGAAACATTTGTTTTGTGTACTGTGTTGAGTCAATCACGTACCTAATTTATTAACATTTATATTTTTTCATTTACATTTTCTTACTAATATTATCTTGCGTTGAATATCGCATCGCTATTTTATGAAATGCATAACATAAAAGACATCAGCATAGAGTTGCCCGGTGGAATGGTCGGAACACGATCGCGGAACGCGTTTTGGCGCGCAGTTAGTAATAAAAACTTTTGTAATTACACTCATTTAGAGCAAGGAAAGCGTTGACGCGGTGTCGTGCCAAAAACGGCTATTATTTTTACAGCAAGCTTGCTAACTTCTTTAAGACTGCGACGAAAACTTTGGCTTTTTATACATTTTATTTAGCAGAACACAGTTTATTAAAACTACTTATTCAATGTAGCGTAGTGCATGGTTGCATGCGTCGTGAACTTTTTTAAAATTTTAATCGTTTTCAAAAATTTTTTTTTGTATAAATTTGAAATGTGACTTATTGATAAACTGATAATCGAACTGAATTAAAAACTGATTTTGTATAAATATTACAGGTGGTAGAACCAGTGTAGTTCGACCGGGGACGTATCACCGCCACACCTATTTCTAGCGTGAAGCAGTTCTTGCGTTTCCTTGGAAGGGTGCGGTTACCGGCTCATTTATCTATGAGGCGATCATCGCAGTCCTCGAGAGTAGCAACGCATCTGTGATCGACTTCAGGTAGAGCCCCTGTTCTATATGAAGTTGCCAAAGATGTATGGGCGGCAGTAACCACTTACCATCAGGAGGACTGCATGTTCGTTTGGTATTTCAATCAGATAAAAAAAACTATCTTTTTTTTTACCGCACTAAAACCCCCCGGTGGCCGTCCTCAGCACTGCGTGGGGGCCTCCGGGATCTCCAGCGGAACGCAACCGGAGTCCTCCGAGCGCGATGCCCCTTACGGGCTCTTCCCGTTAAGCATTTTCTGTCACCGTGCCTTCACATGTTACGACAGTAAAAAAGGAGGACTGCATGCTCGTTTGGTATTTCAATCAGATAAAAAAATCTATCTGTCTCTCTCTATCTGGTGACCGCATTTAATGTTAAAGTTATATAGGAAGACGCTGCAGACATGGATTTAATTCCTTAGTCCTTCTTGCGTGAGAGGGATATTACGTATACTTAGCAAATGAGTGAGTCTTAACGTATATTATATAATATGTAGCTGGATCACGAGATTTTACATTCCGTACGTTGTAATAGATGTAATACGTAATAACAAGATTGGTATATAGTTTGTTCAATTGATTTTACTAATATTATAAGTGCGAAAGTTTTTGAGAATGTATATGTTTTACCTTTTCACGCAAAAGCTACTGGTTGGATTTCGCTGTAATTTGGCGCACATATAGTTTATGATCTGGATTAACACGTGTGATACTCATAATCGCGGTGACCGAAACGAGCGGAGCCGCGGGAACAGTCTAGTAACAATAATAACCCTCGTTTAAAAAATGTAACTTCACATAGTTACATATAGCCGAAATTTAAGACCTTGTACGATTGAAACATTATAACACAGTTTCAGCGAGGATTGATGGCAACTGACAGTGACGCGCGCGGTTTCTTAGGTGTCATTTTTTGCGCGGAACCCTATTACATTTTCTAAACGTAAGTTACGCCTTATGACATCAGCTATCCAACAGTGGAAGCACCGTCAAAATCGGTCCAGCGATTTCAGAGATTACCCAGAACAAACAGTCGGATAGACAGACAGACAACAATTTTAGTAATTGATGTTTCGTTACCAGAATCGTACAGACTTCCATATGCATTTGATAAAATGCTGTTATTTTGATATTACAAACAGACACTTTAATTTTATTTATATGTATAGATATGCTAGCTAGTTTGGGGTAATAAATGACTAATGTTCTAAATAACGAGAGAAGCTTAACAGGAACAGCAAAACCGCCTTTAATCTAAGTATTTTAATTTATGCCCTTGGCGTTTTCTAAATCTTTATTCATGCTGAGCGCTCTTTTTTCGTACAAATAAGTTGAGAGTACTTGACTTAAGAGGCATTATTACGTTTTTATTTACGGAAAATTACGTTTCATTGTGCGGTTGTAATTATTGAGACATTTAACCGACTTCTCTTTCGGATAAACATTTGTATAGCCCTGGTGACCTTCAGAGCTCATCAATACATGTTAGTAACTTTTTGAACGCAAGGATTTTTTTTATAAAATTAAAGTAATAAACGAGCATCCAGTCCAATAGATGGTAAGTGGTCACTGCCACCTGTGGACTTTTATAGATTAAAGTAGGTAATAAACGAACATGCAGTCCACTACATGGTAAGTGGTCACTGCCTGGTCACACCTGTGGACATCTATAAGAAACTTAGAATAGAACAAGGGTTCTATCTGAAGTAAATCACTGATGCATTGCAACTCTAAAAGATTAAGATGGCCACCACATATGAAAGTGAACCGACGCTCAAAACGCAAAAATTGCTGAGTAGGAACGTAAAAATAGATGCCTCCTCAACCGAACCATACATGTACCTTGCCTTTTAATTACCGTCAACCCATTATTGTCCCACTGCTGGGCACGGGTCTTCTCTCAGAATGAGAGAGTTTCAGGCCGTAGTCCACCGCGCTGGCCAAGTGCGAATTGGTA
>MOOZ01000773.1:630875-641056 GCA_002930495.1 Cecropterus lyciades
CTGATATATTGCAACTCTAAAAGATTAAGATGGCAACCACATATGAATGTGAACCGACACTCAAAACGCAAAAAAAATTTTACGTTCCTACGTAAAAATAGATGCCTCCTCAACCGAACCATACTTGTACCTTGCCTTTTAATAGGTGTAGAATATTATTGGACATATATTATTTTGATCCAATTAAAAAATCTATATCGTTGAACCGATTTTCGAAACATAGCTTAGTGCGATGGAACATACAAATAAAAACACGTATTAATTTGATCAACATGATAAATATTAAAAAAATAATCTTTTCGCGGTAGGGATAAAAAAAATAGAGAGATAAATATACTTACTAAGAATATAACAAATATATACATCATCATAAAGAAAACTTTTGTAAAAGCGTAGTTACTTAAATGTATAACCCAAAAAAACATCGTAAAACCAAAATCGAAAATGTAACTTTAAGGTAAAATTACATCAATACTTCGCAACTAACTTGATAATAAAACGTCGGCCGTACAAAAATAGCGGGAACATTAATAATAATTTGTAAATAATTTGTTCTGTAAAATTATAATCCGCCCGGACACAGGGAGCCGTGTCAGGCGGTGACAGCGACTTGGCGGGGCCGCTCGTAAAAACTTTCCTAATTATCCACATTTTGTGGCTAAGAACAACCACTCGTACCACATTATACTTCAGTTAACTTCGGGTTAAGGCACATTGTGCTGTGAGAGATCTTTTATGTTAAAAGTATTTTAGCAAAAATATGTGTTAATGTTTTATTTAGTAGCTATCGCCCGTGACTTCGTACGCAAAGACTAATGAACATGGACCTGGTAGGTATATAATAAACAAGTTGAGCTCCGAGCTTTTACTTATATGTATTATTATTTATTTATTAGTTTATATTTATGCTCTACGATGATCAGTCAAAGGTAAGTGTGCTTTTGATATTAAAGTTTACTAAGCTAAATTACTTTATAGAACTCTTTATTGTTTGACTCATAAGATACTTCTGCCGTATAACAGTGTTAAGAGCTGCTGTGTTCAGGTAAAAGAAGAAATTACTCGAGTCGTTCCAGCTGGTGTTTGGGGTTAGCAATACATCTTAAACTGGAGTAGAAATTCGGCAGTGGGCACTTATTGTCAGATGTACTGCTTTTTAACTAGGTATCAATTTCGAACTGAGGCTACATAAGGTTTATGATTTATCAAGTGACACTCATTTATAAGATAACGCCAATAAAAAGGAAACAAATAAGAAATTTACCTGAGCAGTCTCTTATAATTTAATTTAATTATAAAATATTTTAAAATACCTTCCTATACTAATTAAAATATTAATCAAATATGTTCGCAAATTAACACCAACGAAAGTATTAATTTAATTACAATGTTAAGTTTGGAAACTTGGTTTTGTAATGTAAAATCGTAAAACTAATTAAAGTTCACGATAGTAAGCAGTTACTCCTTATGTTCGCAATGTTACTGTTAATTATCCCGTTAAACTTAACTCCGCTTAACATTTTAATTGAACTAATAACACATCACATTATGAACATTATCAGTTAAGCGTACATTCATACATTAATTAATTAAGCTTAAGTAATTAAACAGAGGAAATTGAGTAACATACTAGTAGATTGACTCCGGTATAATGACGGCAATCTCATTCGAACGGCATTCGTTTGTAAACATGGTTACAGAGCTGTTAAGAGAACTCTGAACATACTCTAACTGATTGCATCGTTCATTGAAGTCGTTTGACGGGCGAGTGTGCCTACAATTTATGCCCAAATAAGCCGTTACTCATATTACTGAGGGGAGTTTAAAACGTTTTTTAAGATAATTTACAGCTTTGGAACGCTCATGAGTCACTGCCAACTAAACTAATACGTTAAATGCACCTATTTTTATGGCGTCGACCCCAAATCCCCGGATCGATTAAACAGATTACCCGGCTATATCGTATTTCACTGCATTAATTTAACCGGGCGTCAACTCGCTTAGTTTGAGTTTCCAACATATTGTAACACGTATAATTCACAGGAAACTTTACAAATAGATGTATTTATAACATTGTTGCGAACTTCACGCGATTAAGTAGGAAATATGACGAGACGGGATGCTTCTCGGTCGACTAATAATTACAATAATTGCAAAAGTTTCACACTACAGTCTTAACCGCAATGTCTTACGGCCATTTGTTTGTATTAATGCCGACCGCGTTGCTAATTAAGTTTATGTACTTTTGCGATTTTTCATTAAAGTAATTTAAATAGTAGTATTTAATAGTGGCGAAGTAAAACCTAGATTGTTGGCCTTACGTTTAAGATCTGGGTGCGAGAAGACTAGATTTTAAAGCGTTTATTCTAGTTGGAAGCTGCATCGATATATCTTTTATGGAAAATAGATCCTTTTTTCTTATTATCAGTTGCAAACGTAATGAATGAAAATAGGGTAGAAATTTCATTTCTACAGCAATTTGATTCAAATAAGAACAAAATATTTTCAATATTGTCTTACGGATGCCTTTGCATCGGACATAATTTACAGTAAATAATCCGAAGGCAAACAAGGGACATCTTAGAAAGCTTTCGTTTCTTTTATTTAGAAAATTTTACGCAGCGACACAGGATCTTCAAAGAGAATGGATCGTTTACCCCATGCAGTAAAATATTCCCGAAAATTGTGAGTGCAAATATGGCGAGCGAAGTACGAGTAAGACCATTCTTTTGTTACAAGACCCGTACACGGTATTTGTAGCAGCGTCACATGTGCGTAGTCCCTTAAATAATAAATAAAAGGCGTTTGGATAATAAACCGTTAAAATTACGTGTGACGTGAGTGTTATGGATATTTCAATAAAGACGAGGACCTAGAATAGATATTATATATACTACATTTTAATGTCTCCCTGAATGAAAAGTTGTAAAAACTTCCATAGATAATAAAAACATTTTTCAGATTGCCAAATACTTCATGGTTACGTTTTGGCATTTTTTGGCAAAAGAATGAAATTTGCCAAAACCGTAAGCACTCCATATTTTTCGCTGTTGGGTAATTAATTATTTCGACGTGATTTATCTACTCTGCGGATGCATTCAAAAGAGACTGAAAAAACTTGATGGTAATGAGCTGTCGATTAAGAATTTTTAGGTAGATAATGTATATAATTAGTATTACACAATTCTTTGCGTTTTTTAAAATCTAGAAGTTAACATATGTAAATGGCAAAACGGAAACAAATACTGAAAGATATTCTCATCTTTACAAAATACCTAACATACATATGCGCAGACGCATACAACTTCAAGATATAATTTCTTGATACATTATTATATAATAACATTTTTAAAAAACTAACATAGAAATTTGACTACCATAATAACTTCTACAGTTTTCACGTCGTTGTAGGATTTTATTTTTTAAAGCGTCTGTTAAGGGTGAGTACTTATCATCAAAAAGAGCAAAAATAAAAAGCGCACAATTTTTTTTGCTATTAATCACTACGCGATGATTAATCAACATGGCCGCGGGCGTATTTAACCGACTTTAATGATCCGCTCGTCGGATACTATTCCTTCGGCACGTGCCGGGACGGGTTTAAACGGTTGTTTTACGATAATTTACGCCTTTGATGATTTTTTAGTGCCGCTCTAAAGCAATTACTCGGTAAGAGGTTGTAACTTCTCACGGCGCTTTTTAATAAAAGAGCACTGCAGCTCTTTTAGTTTTGATATTTTGTTAAAATATTTGATTCATATAAAAAAATGAAACTATATAGAATATATATTGAAAATGTAAGTACCGTGTGTGTTTTAGTGTGAAATAGTATCCAATTTTAAGAATTTTTAATATATTTATAGTAAATATGTTTAGCTAACATTTAGTAGGTATTTAATTAAAATGTTTCTACTCTGTAAAATTTGGTATGATTTAAGTTATGTTACATATTTTTAATCACGGAGTACTGCTAGTTTCTATTAAATAAAAATAAAAAACTATACAATAAATTTAAATAAATACATCTGCTTTGACATGGCTTTCTGAAATACTAATGCATGGCAGGAACTCTGCTCCTATAGAATCATATTGGATGTAATGGTCTTTAACAAAGTAAGCATACATAAAAAGTATACATTAATATAACATAATTCTGTAATAACATTAGGTAAAACTAAAATTTAACAGCACAGATAAAGTTTAGTACGAAATCATTGAAATGCGCTCGTAACACTTCACAGGACTTTTCATACTCGTATATCTGCTTTGTTACATACTTAGAATACAAAAGTACTAGAAGATTTTCGCCAACAATACTTTATATAAGTACATTTTTATGTAAGTAACACCCATCTCGATACAACTTTTGAGCGAGTTTTCAAGCCCAAGTATAAGCTTCTTAGTTGCAAGCAGGCACTGGATTTTTCTTTGTAAAATATCAAAGCTTTTATCGATAACTTGTCCGTTTTCTGAATATACTATGAGTAAGATATCAAGTACTACGTCTTATAAATACATCTGAATGAACAATGAATGTGTTTTGTACTGAGATGGATGAGTCTCGTGAATAATGGCTTTTGAAAGTTTAGCAACAAATTTAATACTTGACTACAAATGTTATTTTTAAAGTAACTCTCATTTTTTAATATTGTGTGAAAGTCTTATTATACGTTTAAATTAATATTATTTTAATAAAATCTTAGAAAGATAATTGAACCATAAACGCACTAAAGAAGGTAACGAAATTTCCAAACAATATTTTTAAAATGTCGTTTTCATAAGAAAATCATAATAGTTTAATATAAGACTTACGAGGGTAACAACGACCAAATCCAAACAGGGAAGGTACCTGAAACAAGATAAGAACATTAAGTACACCATCCACTGTCCAAGTGATAGACAGGTACTGCATAACACCGTTCAAAGTTGAGTGATGAAAGAAAAACATGGGGGGAGGGATTGTGCTTTTATTGAAACCAATCTCACCACTTGGCCCGACTGCTGCGCTCCGGGCTGAATGCACGTAATTGCTTCGTCATTCAGATGATCGCAGCTTTACCCGTTTGTCTTGTTGACTGTACTTGTAGGCACTCGCTTTGTACACGCGGCCTTAGGGCGCTGCCTGCGTACAGGGCGATGCGAAAAGCGATCTCAGTCGCACCTGATGGATTCAACGATGTTCATATTTTGGCATAAAGTGTAAAGCTATCATAACCTGTCAGTATTTAAAGACTAGCTGTAGTATATTATGAGTATAAATTGTTATTATAGTGATAATTTATTATAGAACGTTTTATGTTTAGAATTAATTTGTTAATACATAGTTAACATGTAAAATATGTTATCTTTACAAAATCCGGTGTACTTCTTACACTTTTGTACTTATTACTATTACTATTTTTGTCAGTTCTAACATACGGCTACCAATAACATGTGAGGAATTTATGTTATTGGCAACCCGTATGTTCTAACAAGTTTTGTCGGTTACTAAATATTACGTTTAAACCTTGGAAATAGGGAGGAATCTGTAATTATGTAAAAGAGGTGAAATGGGAGGATTATTTTTTGGAATACAATTGCTGTGTACCAATAGTTTATGTTTATTTCCGGAAAATTGTAAAAAAATTACAGCACGTATGTAATTCAAAGAAATGAGCCACAGAGCGAAAAAATATAACCAATGAAGATAAGTGGCGAAGACGATGTAGCGTGAAAGAATTCGTGTTCAACTCTGGCAAAAACGACTATTTGTATATGATTTTAGACTAATATTATCGCGTGATTGATACATTTTAATGTATAATGTGTTCTTAAGATGTACTGTTTTTTTACTATTTCGACCCAGGTGATCATGGGGATATTGGTAAAGAAATTAAAACCGCGTATTGTGAGTAGCCCTCATATTAAACTATAATATAATATAGAATATTTTAGTTTATCGAAAAAAATGTTTGTATTTATCTATATTATGTAATTAAAATGCTCGTACAATTTAGATCTATTTATAGATGTACGTAGGATCTTCCCTATTTATAACTGTTGCTGAGGTACCGCACACCGCTGCTACGCTAACTGAGCCCTTACCTCGTCTGACATGAACCATTGTCTAGGGAGTTTCGCCGACGCTTTTATGACGGCAACAAGTTTCACCATTCGATGTGAACAAAACCCTTTTTTTTGTCATATTTTTTCTACGTCACAACGAAAGCTCCACACAAAATAATGCCTAATTCCCATTGACTAGACGCTTTTCATACACGACAAATGATTTCCAGACCGTTATTTGCATACAAAGCAGCACTCGAAAACCGAGTAGGTAATTATTCTAAAAATATTTCTTCGTGTTTTCGTAATGAAAAAAAAAACTGAAACTGGTGAAATATTTTAATACCTTAATTAACTGGCGACGTTGCGCCAAATTTCTTATTTTGATGAGGACCCGACACCTACTTTGTTCGTTAAGAAATTTCATTTAGCCGGCTATTCAATTCTTCTTTGATGTTCATAACATTTATTAATTTTGCATATATTATATGACGGATGGTGGAACAAAAACGCGTCCTTTGTAACTTCCTACGCACGTTGGGTTTTATCATAAATATGATTTAGAAAATCTCAGCTTTACTCTCATAAATTTCGGGGCAAAAGAAATCTGATTAGGCTAACTTTTGTGTTACACAGAATACATATGCTTTAACAAGGTTAACGTACAAGTCTTGAATTACTAGTATACCAATCAACAAGCATAGTGCTGGTACATAATACTTAGAAATGGTTAAGGAAAAAGGTATAGTCGGCAGATTGGATTGCTTTTTTTCCATCGTAGTATAAACCATATAATCTATACTAATATTATAAAGCTGAAGAGTTTGTTTGTTTGTTTGAACGCGCTAATCTCAGGAACTACTGGTCCGATTTGAAAAATTATTTCGTTGTTAGATAGGCCATTTATCGAGGAAGGCTATAGGCTATATATCATTACGCTAAGACCAACAGGAGCGGAGCACCAATGAAGAATGTTTCAAAAGCGGGAGTTTTTTTGTAATGAGAGCTTTCGCTGCATGCGCTGCGTTTTTGCTTTATATGGCAAAACAACGTTTGCCGGGTCAGCTAGTATACTATAATTACAAGGATTACAGTCTTATAAGTGTATTGTTAGAAATTGATAATAAAGTACAATCAAAAGCTATGTAATCCAATCCAGGAATATCATCATTTATACAGATAATAAATATGAAACTAGCGTATCTGTTCGTCGCATATATTTGCGAAAAATAAGGCTTAGAAGGCTGAGTAGTAGAGACTGTGTGTTTGTCTAAAATCACATCGAACCAAAACTGCTTAATTTTTTTACAGAATTAAAGATATAATTATATTCCATATCTTTAGGTAACTATTAGTTATTTCATTAAAATCTTTTTACTCTATCAAAAGTTATTAAAGTTATATATTTACTTCACCAAGATTGTGGCTTCCGTGAACTGTGAAATTAGAACGACAGGGCAAAGTACAAAGCAGAATGCACACCCTTTCCAATTCCGTGTTGCAAAAAATAATAAAAATTATAAAGGGTAGTTAAAACCCTCGAGTTGGTCAGCAAAAAGGACCGCTAAGTGAGTATCGGAATATCGCTACATTTCATCGGAAAGGGTTCTCAGTACTTCCGTCTTTTCATTTTCATTTCGAAAATCACAAGAAAGTGAACGGTGAGGGGGAAAAAAGACAAAATGAAAGGAGTCTGTGTTTTAATGGGTTAATTAGCCGACGATCCACCGGTTGGAGTTTTAATTAAAATGAAAAATTTTGTGACTAGACTGCGAGAATTAATTGCCTTCCATGGAACTATTCAGGTGAGAAGAGGGTAAATACGCCGACTACCGGCCGACTGTGTTTTAATAACTATCCGTGGGATAATCTAGTGAACAATTCATTTAATTTTCGCAAGCTCACTCGAAATAACGTGGGTGTAACATATTAATGAGATTATGGGACCGTATCAAGCTGTACCGGTTAGAGGCCCTGAGGAACGTGAGCTCGATTTTACAACGAATACCGTTGCTTTAACGTATTTCTAGTAGAATTAATTTGTACTTACTGGGAACAGGAGCTGTAATTTTTTTATATTATGGTATTTTTAATATAAGTTATTTTTTCTTTGTGCAATAAGTTTGTATATATAATTTATGGAGCACCGCACCACAAAATTACATATTTCTGAAAATGGTATATTGTTGTTTCTGTTTCAGTATTTATTTGACGTAACTTTGTCTCACAAGAACTAATTGTGTTTTTGCGTACGGCAATGAAATGTTTAAGGACAATCGTACATATAACTTCCCTTTTCTATGTAAGTAATAGTTCTTACTCAGTCCTCTTATATTCATATAAGAATTATTCGTGTCATGTATAAAGTATCTATTGTCGAATGACCATAGGCCATAGCGACATCAAGCAGAATGCACCCGTTCATTTTATACATGACATAAAGAATAAAATGAAAAGTAATTTCTTAAGAACAACGCAACAAAGAACGTTTGAATCTGTAGTGGAATAAAGTTGTGAATTTTAATTTTCTTGATGCAGTCATTTGTTAGAACTTACAACATAGAAACAGTTACCTCAATAAATCTTGTAGCGATTTAAAAATAAACATGTATTCATCTACAGCGTAAATAAACGCGTTGCACACAAAATTCAGGCACGGACATAAATCGTGGGCAGTCGTCTTACCTACGTTAACAAATTGCATTCTTAAGTTGCAATAAACTATGGAAATTTCGAATTTAAATTACAAACAGTGGCGCGTCAAGACAGAAATGGTCGCGTGTCACTGCGACTGTACAGTGACTGTGTTTAATAGTGATGCTCTAAATAGAAATAAGGCGGAGAAAACAAAAAAAAAAGGTTAAAATTGTTTATATATTCTTTTACCTAACATAGTACGCATAGTGAAAATAAGATTAATTACCAATAATTGACATGAAAGAATAAACACTCGAAGCGATAAATAAATGCAATTTGAGTCTACATTAATACTAATAAATGCTGAGAAATACTATTTTTATTTAATTCTTGCGATATGATTTTTCTTTTATTTTTGTTACGCATGTTCTTGCTTTGTTCTAAAAAATGTAAAATTTTAAAATTTTGGATTAAACTGCAGATTGATTTACAACTGTTTTCATCAGTCAAGGGTCCAAGTAACAAAAGTTAATGAAGATATCTACCGAAACATAAACATAAACGCTTTCTACACTCATTGCCCCACATTAAGATTTTCTCCTGTGTCGTGGGTGCCATGGACACACAAAGATGAATACACAAACACCCAGACCTAGAACAGAGATCTAAACTCATCATTCAGATGTCTGTCTGACCGGGGATCGAACCCGGGACCCACTGCGTGTCAGACCGGTATCGGTATGCTGACCGCTCCACCATGCGGGTCGTCTAAGTATATATATATAGTATAAGTGGTTTACATGTTTCTTTCAATCAGCAGTTAGGTGAAAATCTAGATCTTTCTTAGCATCCCTAGTCTTACGTTAGTGTGGGTGGTGGTTAAAAGTAGTAGCTACAATCGATGTAGCAATGTGTTGCGGAGCGTCGCAGTGTCAGTGGGAGTGAGTTATAGCCCAGCGTTAATTGTTGGTGATCGCTGACGCACCGTGCGGTGCGTAGTGTAACTGACCCTTTGTTCTAATTCTAATTTAAACACGCACATAAGAATATATCTTTTAGGAAGATAGTAAAACGGGTAATATAAGTAATAGATTTGAAAACTATACATTGGTAATGAGGACGGGACAGTTCTTTAACTGATTTTGAATCATTGTTCTATGTATATGGTCTTCATGATTAAAATAACGTCTATCGTATCGTGAGGCGCCGTAGTTATTACCTACTACTATCCATCCTACTACCATCTGCGGTTTAAGTGACGATCAAATTTCACGACTTATGCGAATTTTATAATACGAAATTCATACGTGGATTCTGTTCTATCACGAAGTATTGATATTAAGTATGTTTTTATTTTTAAAATAGTTAAATAAGTAAACGAAAATCGCCAAAAATAAAAATGGTTTCAAATAAAGGGGCCCCCAAAAATGTTCAACCTTTTTTAATTTAAGTATTTGTTTACACAGCGGATTAACAGCAGCATAAAACCCAAGGGTACA
>MOOZ01000773.1:655853-678453 GCA_002930495.1 Cecropterus lyciades
CTTCAGACCAGAACACAACAGCGCATAACACTGCTGTTATTAGGCAGAAATAAGTGTGGCGGTGGTGCTTCCGGAGTCAAACCACAAAGAGTTCTACCACCTTCGAACCACATTCTTTAAACGTAACGCAAGAACTGCTTCACGGTAGAAATAAGTGTGTTGGTGGTACCTCCTCGGTCGAACTATACTGGTTCTACCACCTCCTAAATTACATGTTGGTGTTTTGAACTCATCTGCACTTTATAAAGCCCTCCTGTGACTTCCAAAAACTGACAATTTAATTTGTTAATGTATCTGGCTTATTTAAATGGTATAGTTCATCTATTGTTAGAATGCACGAGCTATATTTGGTATAGTTCTGAATTATATAAAGTAAGTGGGTTGATATAGAAGCTCTGATGCCAAATGACAGGTGGGCGACGGTCCGCCCACGCGGTATTTCGGTGAACGAGAATTTTCCTATTTGCGGTAACTGGTTAATTCGATTTCACTTAACAAGGTTACAACCTTTAAATTTTTATTTTTATTGCCAGTTTTTTTGTATAAAAATATAGCTTTATTTTTATACAGAAAAATACTACGAAAAATTATTATTTGCACAATTTTCGAAATCTGATATATCGTCGTTTAAGTTCTATCACCGCGTAAGTCATTTTTGGTAATTTTTTGGAGAGACAATAACCGGTTAATTTTATATCGACGCAAGTAAAGTTCCATTTTGTACTTTTGATTTCATAATTTTCTATAATTTGAAGGTATTTTTGTGTACCTTGTATACCTTGATTCTGCTTGGGTAAAACGACCCGTATCCGATTTTCAAAATGCCATTGCCGCCAAAAAATTACTTACGCGGTGCTAGAACTTAAACGACGATATGACGTTGTATTCTTTGTTTGTTTTTTTTATTATTTTTTTTTATTTGAGAGTACAGTTTACGTTGTCCAATATTATTTCCTACTTAAAATAGTACATTTACGTATAAGCAAAATAAGTGATACAATTAAAATAAACACAGAAGCTTAAAAACTATAAAATTAAAACATCGCATTTTTGAATTTTTAATATTAAATTAATTAAAGTGTTAAAAAAATTTGCCCAATATTCTAAAACAATCTTTCACCCTCAGGACTCCATAATATTGCTTGTAAAATATGCACGTATCTATCAAATTAGACGTATTTTGATTTTAAATGATTAATCGACAAATATTGTGAGTGTTGCTTGTTTTAAGTGCTCAATATATTTTAACAGTAGCAAGAAAAAGAATTCAAAGGCACATACAAATTTTCAATAAAGTTTTATTAGGCTCACAATTTATCTTGTCTCAATGTTCTAGAACAATCTTTCACCCTCAGGACTCCACAATATTACTTGCCAATTATGTACGTATCTGTCAAATTAGACGCATTGATGCATGCGAGCAGGTAACTATAGACAACGAAATTTATGATGCAGCGGACAAGATTGAACCATGTACCTGCAAGTGAGCTGATGATGGGTCTAAAACTATGGATTTAAAATAAGTATAGTATTTCCCGCAGCTCCGTTAGCTTGAGTTACATTTACTACGATAAAGAGTATCTTATTTGTAGCATAAAGATAAACTCAATGGCATATATTTTATAAATTTTCAATAAAAATTTCCTAGGCTCACAATTTATCTTGTCTCAATATTCTAAAACAATCTTTCACCCCCAGGACTCCACAATATTGTTTGTAAATTATGCACGTATCTGTCAAATTAGATGCATTGATGCACGTGAGCGGGCGAGGTAACTACAGACAACGAAATTTATGATGCAGCGCACTAGATTGAACCTCGTACCCGCCGATGAGCTGACGTGAAAGCGAAAATTGAAAGAATTTCCACAACAGCGCTGATATGAATTGTGATAGGTATATAAACTGTAGAATATATTAAATAAAAGCCGCTGTCAACTGAATTGTTTGTTTTACGTCTATTTCAAATAATTTTACGTCTCTTTTTAACTTAACGTTTTCGATATCGAATATTTTATGGACATATATTTTTGCGCCTCATTATTTGCAAATTGATTAAAAATAGTTTATAATTATATGTTATTTCACATTAAGTATAATGAAATCCGAATCTTAAGTTTATATTAAATTCAGATTTGAAATAGTTTGACTTTCATTTCACTACTTATAACTGTTATTTATGTTTAACTTAATGTTAGATAACTACTAGTAGTATACTTAATTTATTACAAAAATAAGCCAGAAAGTTTAGTTTTGCATGAACTGTGGAGGTTAGAGCCAACAGTAAATGTCCATTTGATGTGAAAAATTCACAAGTTCTTGTTTTTTAACTTTTAGTTTTAAAATAACGGTTGCTGTTCTGACTTTTGTGCTCAGAATATCTAAGAGACAACTTTTAAAAAGCAGTGTTCACAGTTTTTCAACAATATTCATAAATAGCAAAAGTTCGAAAATTGCGATTGCTTTATATGAATTGGTAAAAACGGTCTCGTTGGCATTTCAATATTGTGGATTATCTTGATAAAATGCATTTAATACTAAAAAAGTAGATAGAGTGCATTTAAAAAACAATTAGCTTCTTATTTAAATTTAATTAATGACTTTTAGAACTTATTATAATCACTGTAGATTCCCAGATCTATCAGAATCAGAATGACTTTAAAACTAAACAATTATAAGAACAATTTGTAAGGAGATTTAAAGAAAGTAAGTACAATTGCTGCAGTGTTTATGATTTTTATTTATCTTGTCAGTTCACCATAACTTTAGTATAAAATATTACAATAATTAACGCTTATTTATGGCTTTCTACACTCATAGCCCCATACTAGGATTTTCTCCAGTGTCGAGGGTGCTATGGACTTTAACAAAGACGAATATATAAACCCAGACCCAGAACATAAATCTAAATTCATCAGTTTGTTTGGCTGGGGGTTCGAATCTGAAACCCATTGCGTGTCAGACGGTATGACGACCGCTCCGCCACGCGGTTCGTCATTACAATTTAAATGAAAAGCTTTTCCTATCACAAGGCTATTAAGATCCTTAATATACTTACTGCTTTCTCAGAACCGCTTTCAACTCAACGATATTACCCGCACATTGAATATAAGACCTAATACGTTCTTGATTCAGTTTAGAAATAAATCGCGTCGAACCCACAATTTCCTAATCGCTTTGTGAACTCCAATAGTGTGCGAGAATTCCACTCATGCTTATTAAATTTTCGCTGTACGGAGACAAGAAAATGTAAAGCCAGCTTTCACAGAGGACATGCAACAAGGCTCAGCCGCGGCACATTGCCCCGGCACAAAATATTGTGCAGGCGGGGTAAACGCGCTCTAACTTCCAATACAATATAAATTGCACTTTGAAAATGTCCTGTACTTTACCCGCCTTGTACAATTCACGGCTTTAACACCAAACACGAAAGCGCGTTTTCGGGAAGCTTGCCCTGACAACAAGCAGTAGCATAATACCGGTAATGTGGTGTCGCCTTTCTGTGGCGAGATAAGGGTACGCGACATTGACTATTCAAAGGGTTGCGGTCTTCAAAATTTGCGCTCAATAAGTTCAAAATACCTACGCTCCACCTATGAGATAGAGCGCAATTTGCCTTGAGTGCTATCACTGAAACTCAATGCTGTTTGTGCGACACTCTATTTTGTGTTTTAGTCATGAGTCATTTGACTTCGATGAGTGCATTTGCAGGCTTTGTTGTCGTAATTGTGTATAGATGGGGGAAGAGCAACGCCGCGGTACACAACATGTTGTAGAACAAACAAAATATAACATATTTATGTATATTTCAATATATTATATTTAGTTTGTTTTAAATATTTTAAGACTCTTCTTACTCGTAATATGTGATATGCAAAGCACTATCCAATGCGTTTCTCCTTTGAGGTATTAGATCCCTTTGAGTTTAAGCTACGATAGATCCGAAACTTTCACAGAGAAATTTCTAGGGATAACTTAATCGTTTTACAATTTTGTATTATTTTAACTCCAGTATTTTAGTATCAGTGTTTTGTAATTTAAGACCTGTCATCTTTTATTTGTTGTATACAAATAAAAAATGTAATTTTTTATTTGTATAATAATAATGTCATTTTTTTATTTTATTTGTATAAAACAATCTGTATAAAACAAATAAAAAATGACAGTTCTTAACTTATAAATTACAGTTCTTAAATTACAAATAACATTTGGAAAACACTTGAAATAGTCAAAAAATATACCAAAACACAACTGCACTTAAAACTTGATTAAATGTAGGCTTTTGCAGCTTAAATAAAAAAACTTCATTAACCGTAGACGGTTCGCATCCGAAAACATTTCCTTTTACTGATTCAACGAGTGTTCGTGGTGGTTTATTTATTTGCAATTTGTAGGATATCGCTTGCTAGGTACCTTAATGAGGCAATAACAATAAATAAAGACCCAAAAGTTTCCTTACCACTTCACCCTCGCGTATTCGCTTGGACCCTTGCAAGAAACCATCTACTCGTATGAAACCGGATAAATGTATTATGTAGATTCGGATTACCTAACTTGTAATATATTGTACTCAATTAAATTATGAATTCGTACGAAAGAAAGGGAATTGGATAGGGTAATATTTTACTCGGCTAAAATATTGAGACACTTTATTCGGAATATGACGCGACGGGAATGATGCGAACGTAATATTTATTACAGTGTGCGAGTACATTATGAAAAGTATATATGTATTTTTACCAGGTTAGTCTGTAGGCTTATTTTTCACCTTTTTATGAAACCAAATTTTATTTAATACTAACTCCTTTAAAAACTACGACTATATACAGTAAATATCAACTAAATAATATAAACATGAGCAGAGTTATGCCATAAAAATCACAAGATTTTTTGTACGAAGGAAAAGGAGATATTACAGCATTAAGAATAGCTTAAAAATTAACTAACTATCTAGCATAATACTTTTTAACTAGAGCCCAGCAGCGCTAAACACAGCTGATTTAAGGCACATACAGGCGTGGCAACGATACCTCAAAAGTCGAACTACGAAGGGCTCGAGTATATTATTTTTATATTAGATACATAATAAACGAGCTTGCACCTAAGGGTAGGTAGCTGGTAACTGCCGCCCATCGACGTTTGCGATATAATCGATATAATAATCCCCAGATCCTTACACCTTGAACCTTTGTAACCAAGACACAGCAACGCTTATTACGCTGTATTACAGAAATAGGTGGACCGGTAACGTCTCCGAAACCCAATCACAAAAAGTTCTACCAACTTTTGCGTACATATAATAAAAAGGCAAAGACTGTCTTTAAATTATATATTCGCAATAAAGAAGTTTTGGGCACTGATCATTTACAATGTTTCACGATCTGCTTGTAAAACAAATACATTTAATTTAAAGGGTTTAAATATAATTATAGTCCATAAATTACTTGAGATAACAGTCATCTTTAAAATCCATCCACTCTATCCAAAATATTACAATTAAATTGTAACATTTTTTAAACGCGAGTATAACCGCGTGGTACAACTAGTATTATATAAAATATACTTATCTACTGTACTTTACGTCCATCTGTCTCCCTATCGCATATGCGTGTCACGTACCACACTAATTATATTGAATGGTCGCCATGAGATACTATAACTTAATAAACCTACCCTAATTGTCTAACTCAATAGGAACTGGAATCGGCACAATCTCTTATTATCCAGTATTGTTATTTATGGGACGTATTTTGGCGCAAGGAGACAATTGGGTGCTAGGCTCAGGTGACATCTAACGACTAAAGGGTCAGAATATCGCGTAGCTAATAAAATGTTGTCTGGAACATAATTATTATTTATTTGCTGGTTGGTATAAGGATATTCTCTTTTAAGTAGTAGATAGCATTGTTATTATATGTTGATATAATTATCGTTATTACTTTGTCAAAATGTAAAGTTCAGGCCATAGGTATTCCATGATGGCCAGTCTGGACTGTGGACGTTTATGGGAGCATCTAGATTTCCTCAAGAGTTTTCCTACCACCATCACAGCATGTGACAAGTCATTTTGTAATACTGGGTTAAAAGTTTTGTAATATGGAAGTAGCAACCGAGTATGCAGTACCTCTGATGGTAAGTTGCCACTGCCACTCGCATCCATCCGTAATCAACCCCAGATAAGATTGTTACATTGGTAACAGATGCGGTGCTATTCCTGTGAACTCGGAACGCCTCGGATAAGTATAACTTCCGACTTTAGGTCTAAAACCATATAGATACACTCTTTAGACGAGAAAACCGCAAGGGCTTAACACAGCTGATTTTAGGCAGAAATAAGTGTAGGGGTGGTGCCACCGAAGTCAAACTGCAAAGGGTTCTATCACCATCAATTTTATGTGTATATTAGAAATTAGTGTTGGTCACTTGTTCAGTTACTTGTGTCTCTGACGTTTTCATTTTCCTAGGCGTCTAAATTCAGAAGTGGTGCGGAGTAACAAAAAATATTTTTACGCATTATAGGCGTGACAGGAAACATTTGTGCGCATTTTTATGAATAAGATATAAGGCCGTACCTTTTACTAAGTATTCTAAGACTTCAGCATCCAGTGTGTTTTTGTCCACAAATGTGTTTTTCTAGCCTTTAAAAACTACATAGGTACCACAGAAATATTTCTGGGTAGTGGTGCGTTCATGTAGAATCAATGTGCGCAGTTTTGGCGCGCGGTCCCGTGGGCGCAGTAAACTGCGATGCGGTGCGCGGTGATTCGAACAGACTTTACTTTCTACCTTCCTAGTATATTTTATTGCGTACCTACATTTTTGGGGTGCATGGCGGCAACGGCATTATACGTACATTATTTATGTTCAGAGATCTTGTAAGTTTCTTCACATGTCTTCACCGTTCTTAAAGAACTCCATACCTAAGACTAGCAGACAAGCGTGATCGGTTCAGTAAAACGTATGCCTTTAGTAAAAATTATCCTTTTCCAGGTATAGAGATTTTATGAATATGCGCAAATCAGAAATTCATTATCATTTTATTTAAAGCTAAAAGAATATAACTGGGAAAAACAAATCTCACAGCGGCTTGGAGTCTACACATCCTCAATAGGCAATGCAGTAAACTATGGTCTAAATGGGCTTAACTCTTCTCACTCTGAGAGACGATTTTTACCTTTCAGTGCATAAAAATGAGTTGATGATAATGGTCCATCCCGAGTTTCAATTGACCGAATTTTGATCATACTGAGCAAAATGGTCAGTGACGGACCCATCCCTTCAGTTTCTGTTGTATTTAATCTAGAAAACATAGGCTAATACATTACAATGTTCTAAAACATACATCGTAGTAACGTAGGTAGCGCGTTCATATAGAATCAATGTGCAGAGTACCTACTGGCGCGCTAGTCCCCAGGGCGCAGTAAAGTCTCCGGCGGCGCGCGGTAATACGAACCATATACTTCAACCTCTAGTTGTACTTGCACGAAAATGTAAGTGAATAACTTTACAGTATAGGGTCTTACATCCTTGTACGTAAATAAATTCACTCGTTTTCTTTCACGTATCAAATGTTGGTAAGCAATTTTGTAATTGACTTGCGATTTTATGTTCGAGAGCTGGGGGAGGCCTGAACCATATTTCACGACTGCTACAATCTACAGGCTGGTGGAGTATTTTCATAATCCAATATAATAAGGGCGATTTTTCTTATCACTCGTTGCAATTTACGCGTGTCACACCCGCACGCGTGAACTAAATTGCTGCTATCTTTTCGTAAGCAGCGTGTGTGTAGCCAGCATGACAAGAAAAGTATCTCGGAAATGGAAGTGGTACGCATGCAAAGGAGATGAGCAGTTCTAAACCCGCGTGATAGGAAAAAGCCATAACTTATAGACAACTGAATATAGATATTTAAATCTCTCCTCTTCCGCCTCTTCTTTTATCTGCGTCAAGAGTTAAATTACATATATTATTATGTAATTAAACCATATGCCGTGTATGATCACGGCAGTTACGACATAAGCCTTATTAGTGTGTGGTAATTAGCAAATAGTATGTAATAGCTGCAAATATGACCTTATCGTGTATATAATATAGAACCTCATAAAACGCAACAAATACTTCATAAATTAACCCAGCAAGTCCAAACTACGTAAATGCAATTACATTTTGATACTAAAACCTATGAACCTGATGTTCACCGTACAGTATATTACCGAAGTGAGGGTAATTATTTCGCTGGCTCGGTGTTCCTGTATTTATTACATTCAGTGAATTTTGCACACAGGAACGCAAATAAAACAATTGGTTTGAACTATGGACTTTGCACGTTTATAGGAGTAATGGATTCAACAAATAGACCTAAAACAATTGTGCGTGTGCTCGGGTTGCAATAAAACAGTTAGTCGCATATTTAACTTGCTAGAGTATTTTCATAATACAGGCCTTTATATAGACGTTTTATTGTACAGCAACAGCAGTGGTCAGTGCTGGATACCAATTCTAAATTAGGTTCCTTATCTTAACTCCAAGAAATGTAGTTGATTCTGAAGATTAAATTAGGATTTAGTTTCGAATAATTGACAATGTACTAAATATAACTGTCACATCATCCAGTACCAGGAAATATTTTGTCAGGTACTCGCAAGACTAGTTACTTCGTCTAAAAATATGTCTTTGCTACAGTCGCTTACTAATGTAGACGACTGTGATAAGCAAATACGAATGATCGGATATCGCTGAAATTTGGCACACAGGTAGTTTATAATCAAAATTAAATCATATGATACTCATTGACGTGGTCAACATGACTGAAGCGGGCGGAGTCACAAGACTAAGGTAGTTTACTGTAAATGTATAAATGACCAGTAACACTTTCGCTTACAACATTAAATACAGTAAACAAGACTGTATTGATTATATTATTGCGTTCGTATACAAAATGTATTTTTATAATGTTTCTATTGGTAATGTAAGCTAATGTTCGACAGTGGATGTATCAACACCACACAGGTTCAAGCGTGAAGCTATTGCGTTTTGGTGGTAGGGTTAAGTTGTTGGCTCACCTTCATATGAAGCGACGATCTAAGTCCCCAAAAAAAGTAACTCATCTGTGATAGACTTAAGACCTTTTTCTATATGAGGTTGCTTTCGGATACCCTTGGGCAGCAGTGCAACTTACCATTACGTGATCTGTATGCTCGTTTGCTAAATCACATAAAAATATACAGATATCGCAGTTCGATACCTGTATATTTCAGTCTAAGTTCAGGCAAAGATGGCATTTTATGAACATCCAAACTAGCGCCGGCCTATAAATCGATTCGACAGTGTAGTAAAAGGACAATAGATCGCAACGAATAGGTTTGCATTGTTTTTTCCAGTTTTTTCTGTTTTGAAACAACTGACGGTCCAATATTTCCGCTTTCAGTCACTTTTGTGTAAGAAAAATGGTTGTATGTAATGGATTAGAAATTCTGGAATGGTTCGTACAAGTCAATAAGCGTCGCTAAAACTGGACAGTAAGCAGTATTTACCAACTTATATATAGTTTATATATACTTTCTAAATTTTATATCTTTATAGACTTTTATAGACATAAAGGCAAGTTTGTCATCAAAAAAGCAAGAAAATAATGTCATCTGATTTCATACTTTTAAGAATCATTATTTGCATACTTAACACGGAGAACACTTTTAAAATTTATTTGCTTTTTAATGTAACTATTTTACATACATTTTTTAATATCTTACATGAATTATAGGTGTACCTAATGTAGAAAAAATAGCAAGATAATCTGTATGGGAAAAAGCGTACATGCTCGTAGAATTTAAGTACACACAAAGACCAACGAATATTCACTCACCAACAATCAATCAATTTAATAGAGTTATGCATCAAAAACTGCATTAAAATACATGTTTGAGTCTAATATATTGTTTTCGTATTCGGAGAAAATGTTCCTGACGCCTTATTTGGCGATTATCCCTGCGGCTTTACGCGTCTGAATGTGTTTTTGTGATCTGCTAATAAAGGGCGAAAAATGTGTGGCGCTGAAAAGGTTTATACCGGTTATGTGGTAATAAGCGGTGACCTGGTGGTAAATTTCACATTTCCTACAATTGAATTTTGGTAAGTTATGAGCTAACAAGAAATTTTTTTTTTACTTTACCTGCAAAATAAAACAATATGAAAAGATTATTTAAAATTGGTATTCTTATGGTTATAAGAATATAAAGACATTGAAAAATCAAGTCTAGTCAGGTTAACCTTTATATTTTTATTCAGGACCTCCTCCCTAACGCCCCTTAAGTTTAAGAAAAAAATTTAGACACTATACGCCCCTTTTATTCGCTGTTGTAGGACTCACCCCTAAACAAAGCTATAGGTACAGGCCCAAAGTAACTACAGCCAAAGTTCTTTCTATCATAGGCTCATGGGCGGTATCTCAGGGAATCTCAAAATTATAGACTAGTAGTAAGTTTTCAATATCGTTTAATAGTCATGCATCATAACAATTCTTTGATCTCATAAAATATGCTATCCAACCTTTCGCATAAATTTAGTAATTGTTCATTTAAAAACAATTTGAAGTATGCAAAGTTTTTTATCGTATGCATTTTAAATAATAGATTTTTAATACAGCTTTTTCATGTTATGTTTTGCAGAATCGCAGTTTCTACATGTTAATTCGAAAATAACGTGACAATTTCCATATCTACATCAGTAGGAGGTATATGCAGGAATAAGTGAATAATAGAATAGAACATATTATATAATATTTTTGATATATCAGCACATTCATCTATTAGAATTATTGTCATTATGGTTTCCAAATTGACATGCAATGATGTATAGGATTCAGAATTCCAACAGTTGGAAATTAATTATATGACTTGATTTATAGCCTCGATTTAACACTGCTAATTTTATAATTTCTATGATTCCTTTCACGAGCCCTTATTGTTAAAATTATAATAAACTAGTTATTACAGTTACAACAGGTTCATATGATATATAAATACCATGTAACATGGACATGTTCTACGTCTTATATCATACATATGATATGAGTCACGTATACTAGCAATATGTTGATTTGAAATATGTTGAACGGGAGCTCTAACGCACTAATCGATATGCCACCGACGTATTGTCGCCGACTCAGTGACTGTCGCCATTAGGTCGATAGGTACAATATTTGCATGTGGAATTTGATAAAATCACTCATATTATAAAATACAAGATTCAACCGGAAATTATCAGACGTACTTGAAATACATGGTATCTCCTACGGCCCCACTTTTCTGGCCCCATTCATTGATCGTCAAATCACGCTAAAATACTCTTTGGTTTATCAATGAAATTCCATGTTATTGATACGGTTGCTGTTGAATCAAAAAGTTTTTAGATAATCGGTGTTCATTCGGTGCGACGATACCGTTACCGTTAACAGCGGTCATTGAAAACTGTAATCCTTGTCACATATAAAATCTATAAATTATCAGTTACAGTTCAACAGCAACTGTTTTTGTTGTCGGGGCGTAGTGATGTCGACCGCAGAATGCACGCGGCATTTCATTACAAACACATCGACAAGCACGCATCGCCGATTAATGTTTCACAATAATACACAAAAACACATCGTTATTTAACAATTTTCCACGGCGTACACTGAAATTTGTGGGTTTAATTTCACTAATTACTATCCTTGAATGTGAGGGTGTGTGTATCTTTCACACGAATGACAATCAACGGTGTATACGCTTTGACAAAATATACGTTGAGGGACTTTTTTATTACGGGTTATATTATAATAAAAGTATGAACCAAACTCGTACACTAACACTTAAAATAACAAGTACAATCTTTTGTAAGACGCGTAGTAGGATACAAAATACAAAAGTTATTCTTGAATCAATCTTAAATTTTACCAGTTTGAATTAGATGTTCCAAAATTGTGTAATAAATGTCATGGAAATCAAGAGCTAACAGAATATTCGTAACATATTCGAAACACGACAAACAAACGAACAATCGATATGTGAGTGAACCCATTTGATTGAAGTTCGTGTGCTACGAAGGGCATCGAACTATTAGTCGTTGCAAATTAACTTGTTTTGGGATCTTAATGCTTCGAGTACAAAGGACTAGGAGTACATAGAGAGATAGAAGCGGCAATGATAAAGTGTCGGGTTGGCGGCCGCTCCCTCAGGAACGATAAACCCTTCCCGGCGCTTCCCGTCTACTCTTCTTTATGGGAGGCCGGAATGGCCAGCCCAGGTGAACAGGTAGGTAGATTGCGAAAGTATTTTTAGAACATCTTGCTCCTCGTTTCGTGTTTTTCCTTTGTTATCGAACGCAGTACCTCGAATGTGGTTATAGGTGTCCTTCACGCCGTAACTGTACGTTGGGTGTAAGATAAGAAAATGTTTGCCACAACTAACGACGTGCGATAGGTGCTAAGATTGTAGTGTTGGATATTTTTTGTTTAGAAAAATATCATACTCTTTCGTGCTAAATCACGTAGAAAACTGACTTGTGTTTGTCGATGCTCTTAAGCTGGGAACAATCGAACGTAATAAAAACCACTCGTGGGGTGAATGAAGTATTAAATTTGATGTAAACCACGTTGGCGATGCCGCAACACAAAAAATCAGTCGTCCATTTGTTATTTCCATTTGAAACGGCGCAGGTCTTTTATCGCATGTGGCAAACGTTCGTTGTTTGCTATCTTCCTAGGTTTATTTGCAAATCGCGTGCCGCCCGTGCACGTTTACACTCGTAATACTTACTTGTTGAATTACCTTTGTTAAAGTACAATTTTGTTTTAAATGGACGATATATTTTTTGCTTAAATGCCTCCATTATGAGGATTTTGTTCCAAGAATTCGCGTCCATTTTGCTTAGGCTAGTGAACGTATGTATTGTAATTAATGGGGTATTAGGTGTACTGATAAGCTGGTAACATCGACGCTGTTTGAAGTTGCATGGTGTGATTTCCTGTTATAATTCTTTTTTTTTTAAGGTTGCTTTCATTCGCACTAATGTGGTTTTCTTTTATAACTATTTGAAACACAGGCCAAACAGAAGGCACACCGGATGGAGTTAAAATAAGACCGGACGCAGATGATATCCATTACCATTTATACGACTTTTAGGGTTGCTGCCGTCTTTATTCATATTATCTTTCCCGGTTGATATATGCTGATAGCTCATACATATAGATAACGGTATTTTTAAGAGTAATGAGTATAACGTAATATAAAATTAATAACCTATCGAGTAGCAACCAAATGTTCACATACAAAATACCATAGTAGGCTGATAGGCAAATTGTCAATTACATGCTTTAATATTTCTGTTCTGGGCAGTGCGTAGCGTGGGCTCATGCCGCCCTTAGTTGCATGCAAATTAATTTCGTCGCCCTCTTAAGGAATAAATAAATAAAATATTAAACAAGGGGTCATCCTATAAAACGAAATATAAAAAATGCATTTTTTAAATAAATTGACGAAACAAAAAAAAAACGTTCAAAAAATAAGTCGCTCGAAGGGTCAAGTTAAATTTAATAGTCTTTCTTATCCCATCCATCCATCAATCAATTTTGAGAGCTATGTTGGTAAACTTAAATTGTCGACGTTTATCGTCGTTGCACATCATGTAGCGAAATTCCAACCATAGGTCCTCACATGGTATTTAACACATGAGGTCTACTATAAAGTCCGTGTATGTATCTTTTAGAGCATATTAATTTTCAGTGGGTAGTAGGACGAGTGTGGTTCAACCGCAGTAGCAACGACCGGGAGTAGCAACGCATCTATGATTGACATCAGAACCCCTGTTCAGTATGAAGCAGCTTGCAGGTGTCCGCGTCAGCAGTAATCACTTACCATCTGGTGGAATATATGCTTGTTTATTATTTCTAAATAATAATAAAAAATGTACTAATAATACAGAAAAAAAGTATTTTTTTTTATTTTGCCGACCCACAAAAATTGCCGCCCGGTGCGTGGCGCACTCCGGGCACTTTGCGCCTCTGAGTCCCGATATTTGTATACTCGCATTAATGCCGACTTATCTACAATGCAGGATTAGTATGCCGCTTTAATACCAAAAAACATTAAAAATTATTTATTGATATACGCACACATATTAAATTTTAACTACATATTGAAAATTCGTCACAGTTTGTATAATGGTATTGACGTAATTTGAAATGTTTGTTAATTTTTACGAGCCTTATAAAATACGTGTTGAGGGTACTAAAATTAATTTAATAAAATAGTCGAATAAGGTCGTTTCATAGCTTCGGTGATATAACTGAATGCTATTTATTTATATCATATGTATTGACATAAATAATTCGCCTGGTTGGTACCGGTTTGGTCAGTGGGTTTCTGGTTCGATTATCAATAAGCAGATTCTAAGCTCAGAGTGTTTACATATGAGTTTATTGTATGTCTATCTTAACCAGGACATACAGAATCTACTACTCTTTTAAAAACATCAAAATAATAGTAACACAATAATATAATTATACCAACGAATATAAAGTAGCATTCTTTTAGTATAATAAAATTCAACCTTCTTGGAAAGTCAGAAATAAGTATTCTGCATTTAAGTTTGAAACTTATTTGCGTATAATAAATTTCAATATAATTTCAAAGTGCTACAAATTGTAAGTACAAAGCCAAATGGTAAACAGTCATAAACCAGTCATATTTTATGTCTGGATGCATCAAAACGGTTAAACTAATTTTAACGAAACTTTCCCTTCCACTTTCCCACGGAAAAAACGAAAGATAAGGGATTAACAACAAGTGATATCAACTATTTTTCCTCTTAAATTTAGTTGATTTAAATTTCGAAATAAGTTAAAATGAAACCGATGGCTTTAACAAAATCAGTGTTATGTTTGAAGTGCGCTATATTATAATTGTGGTCAATATCCCAACGATCAATTTGCATGCTAATTACGTGTTTGCTCGCTGTTTTAACACAAATTAGTTTTAATCAAACAACCCGCCATTTTCCAAACGCTGACATATGAAATCAAATGATTTAGTATTATCATTGAAGCCGCCAACAGAGGATATCTATTTGGCAATATGCGGATTATCTTACCGCGAAATTAGTTTTTGTTGTTAATGTTTTATTAAAAGTAATATGTAAAGTAAAGTAGTTTTGAGGTTTTTTCTTGCGATTCAATAGTTTAGAAAAGAAACATGATTCGTCGTAATGCACATTAAATACGTATAACACAATCTAAAGTTATGTTAGATTGATATTTTTCTATATGGAGTTGTTGTAAATATAGTATTCTATATTGCTATAGGAAGTAGGTTCAAGCCAAATGAAACAGTAATAGGTTAACTATTCTGAAACCTATTAATGATAAACGTTCCTTTAGAACATAAATGAAAGCAAATCATTATCCAATAAATATTTATCTCAGTCATAAAATTCTTTAGGCCCCAAACAGACGACACGAATATCCGATTTATTAACACTACAATATACATGTGGCACTATAAGTAATGCATATTCCAATATAGATAGAAAGCTGATAAGAGAATGGCAGTATGCACGTTGCAGAGGGAAGCGGGGATAGTGCTCATCACCGGCGGCGGCGGCAGCAGGTAGCAGAAATCACGAGCGCAAACAATTACTTTGGACTTTTACTCACTTAGCCTTACTCAGAGTACATCAATCACTTTAAAACACTATTGCGTAAATTTTTACCTTATATGATTAATGATTGATTAATTTTAGCACCTGCTTCATTATACCTAATATATATAAATAACTATACCATTTTTATTTTGTGTTCTGCAATCTACGAAGCAATTATCAACGATTACTCAGAAGAACATAAATCAAATTAAATCATTTAATAAAAGTTCAATAAATGTTCAATGCGGCCATAAAACTCCTTAGGACCATACAGAACGAATACCTGATTTATCGAGACTAACATATACGTGTGACACTATAAGATTTGCATATACCAATATATGTAGATAGAAAGCAGATAAGGGAATGGCAGTATGCACATTGCAGAAGGAAGCAGGGATAGCGCACATCACCGGCGGCCGAGGAAAGCAGAAATCACGAGCGCAAACATTGACTTTGTAATTTTATCTTTTACTCACTTAGCCTCACTCCTAGTGCGAAAGCCACTTTGTATCACTTTTGATTATATTATATCTTATATGATTTACTAAATTCAATACCTACCTGCTTTACTTTTACCAATATAAAAAACTATAATATATAATAATATTTCTATTTTATGTTCTGCAATCTATTAAGTAATAATTAACGATTCTCAACAAGTTAAGACGAGAACACCAATGTTATGAAATCCCTATTGAAATTATTTAGAAATTCGACCTTTACTCACTAAGCGTCACTCCCAATGAATTGAGTGCACTTGTATCCCTTTTCATAATAATTGATTTAATCCGATATCCATTATCCAATTCCCAGTCTTTCTTAAGGACAATGGATTTTAATATAATAATAACTTTTATTTCAGACATTGTCCATAGGTGTGTTAGTATTAATGTATCGTCGACATTACTATATAATACCTACATAGTACTTATTTTATCCCACACACGTATTTTTAGTAACAAACAAAGTATTACGTGCAAAAGTGCTAGTTCTTGAAAATTGAAAAAAAATAATGCCATGGAACTTGTATCTTTATTAATTAAGCCTCGCTCCTGGTACATGAAATTAAATTATTTATAGAAGCTCTAACCGGAAAACATTGCCGGCAAACATTGACTATTGTAGAAAGCCAAATAAATCATGAAAGCCAACACTGACTTTGACTCTTTTGATGTCTCACTTTCCCTGTGTACGAGTCATTTTAATTATATTTAGTGAGTGAAAATAAATTTACTATCAACATAAAACGATGCGCTCTTTTTCTTCTTTATACAGTAAGATTAAAACTGCATCGGATGTAACGTCATTCTTAGCTTACTTTTTTTTATACTTAAATCTAACGATAAGGCAGACGGGCTACCTGATGGAAAGTAGTCACCGTCGCCTATGGACATTTGCAACACCAGGGGAGTCGCCAATGCATCGCCGGCTTTGAAGGAGAGCTCTCTTCACACCTTTTTTGAAAAGCCCCATGTCATAGCGCTTCGGGATAACAACGACTTCCGCAACTAGCCCCAAATAGAAGGTATTAACCTAAAGAGAAGAAGAGGTATTAACGTAGAGTATATTATAAATCCATTACTACTCTTGAGAACTAAAAAATAATAAACTAAAATATACTTATGCGTACTCTTTTAAATTAAGAACAGAAATACAGTCCTTCCTAATATAAGAGAGAAACGAGTTATAACCTTCAAATTTTTCTCATCATTACAATATTATTGTACACGGTAGTATACATACTTGACATTAATCCAGTTTTTATAAATTTCAGATCGAAGCATAGAATAGTATGCGCTACTATGGGAGAGGGAAGTAAAAATCACGACAGCAAACATTGACTTTGGACTTTTACTCTTTTACTCACTTAGTCTCAATCCCAGTGCACGGAAAATCACTTCAGGTGAAACGAACGGGAAATTTCATATATTCGTAATATTTAAAACAGTGCCTTTAAGGCAATATCAACATTACTTTCCCTTAATAAATTATGCCAATTCGTAAAAATGTACGCAATTTAGATAAATAGCAAATGAAATTTACGATATTGATAAGTACTATGTTAGATCTTCACCCTCCTATACATGTAAAATTTTGATTTGTGGATAGATAGATTCCAGTGAATTCAAAAAATTGAGAGGTGGATAATCAAAATCAAATCACCATTAAAACATCGAGAAACATCGATGCATTGCTTCAATATATCGATTGCAAATATAATTAACATTTGTTAATAACTGTTTTTAAAAATAGTAAATAACAACGTTATTTCTGCGGTCGCTAAGTAGCATGTAACAAAAAAAACCTAACTCATTTTTTTTACCAGATTGAAATAGCGAACGAGCATGCAGTCCACCTGATGGTAAGTGGTTACTGCCGCCCATGGACATCTGTAAGCAACCTCATATAGAACAGGGGTTCTATCTAAAGTCGATTACACATGCGTTGCTACTCACTAGGAGAGAGATGGTCGCCTCATACATAAGTGAGCCGGCAACCACACCCTCCCAACGTAACGCAAGAACTGCTTCACGCTAGAAATAGGTGTGGCGGTGGTACTTCCCCAGTCGAACTGCCTTAAAATCTAGCTGCGAACAAAATTTTTCTTCCATTACAGCTTCCCGTCATTTTCAGAACAAAAAGGCGGGGAACAATCGTAATAATTCATCGGCTGAAACATTCCACTTAGCGATCAACTCGTTATAGATCACTGCTCTTCATAGTACCTGGCTGTTTGAGGAAGTGCTTGCATTTAATCTTTTCAGACGTTCTCAAATATCCGCTCATTAACTTGTGTACCCACTTCAGACATCAGCGATTTGTTACTTTAAATGGTGCCGATAGAATGAAAGAACGAGCACTTTACAGATTTGAGGGTATTTTCAACGCCGTTTTTCACCCCCCGGCGCTTCTGATGCTTGGTTGGATCTATAAAGCGTCCAGTCAACTTGATGTAAAACTAATTAAGCCGTCATAACTTGTAAATGTCTATCTTGATTGAAAATTTTCGTTTTAATATCAATACGTTGTTACATAAATTGATTTGTATAGCCTGTGGTGTGGCGTAGCGGTTACAATGAAGTCTTACTGGCAGTGGTTTCCGGGTTCGATTCCCGACCAGGTTGGTATTGAAATGATAAATCTAATTTGTTTCTGGATGTTCATGTACTTTGGGTGTCCATGATACTCATGATATAGGAAATACTCATGTGGGGCGACATGTGTAGACGTCGTTTACTATCTTATGTTATTTTCACGGCATAAGTATTTTAAGATTTAACAGGAAATAATCCGAGAACTTCGACATTTTTCTTATCAATTAACTATGACAATTTTATCAAAACTTTGGTGTGTTTAATAATAAATTGTTCCAAAATTCCAGGTAAATTTAGACTGCTCGACAAAAATCTTAACGGCGGCTTATAAATCCGTTGAACACCATTACCTAACAATGCCGTCGACAAAGTTTAGACAAAATACAAGCATTTGGCTTTGTTTAACTTATCGACTTAAAGAGTTGGAAGTCATTTAGAATGTCTATTCAGCTAGTAAGCGATAAATATTTGAATATTTTGTCCCCGAATTCCGATAAAGGGATGTAAATGACTATTCGTCCAATTTGCATTGAACAGATTAACGTCATAATCGGAACGATTCAATCAGCGATCCCGGGAACTCACTCTGGACAGGAATGGGCGGTGGGGAGGTGGGTGATTGTATTCACGGGGCTACTAATAACTTCAGATAAAATGCTAATTTTGTGTTCATTCGATTTAGGAGAAGAAGATAGGCGCCAACTCCTAACACCAGGACCGCTATGAGCCAATTTATATTGTTAAATTATACGTAACAAAGTTGGACAGTTTGGTTTTTGATAATCATAAGACAAATGTTCTTATGTTTAATTTTTCAATCATAAATAAGTAAATTTCAAACCGCATTAGCAAAAAATATGAGTGTTTATTTTTTATACCAGTAGGTATCTGTTTTTTGTGCATTTTCAATTTCAATTTTATACCTTTAGATTTGTTATGATTACAAAAACATTTGTTTCTCGAATTCAAACCCTCAGCGTAAATAGCAAAATTCATAGTATCACTATCAATTAATTAACTAGCTATCAATGCTTCTAGCTAAATACTTGATTAAAGAGTACAAAACAATGAGTAATATACCTAATATGATAATTAAAGGGTTTAAAATAATAAGTAAAATATTAAGATAAAAACAATAAAGTAGGTATTATATAGTAAGGAAAAATAAAAGGGACAAACAAAAACAACTAAAGTTTACAACTAGTTACCCCCGATGGCGGTACATAGCGGCTTAATCGTTGTTTACTGCATCATAAAAATAAATAAGCAGCGAGGCCACCTTTATCGGTGTTCTTTGGCTTCGATTCTTGGCTTACAGACTTGTACGACGATATGTGTCAAAACGACGAACAATTTTCTAGCTTAAGCTATAAATCGCGCTATTGATTTTATAGCGTGTTGGCCACAGATTTATCCCTCAAAAACGGAGACCACGAGCATTTGTCACTAACAGTGTATTTGAATAAGCTTTTAAAACTATTCAGACAATTGTGGCAGCAATACTACACGTATTTTTACCTTGTAACCTTATATTGTGATTCTACAATCTTAAAAAAAATTGTAGGCAGATTTATTTGTGTTCCTTTAATAGATTATAGATTAGATTAATGTTCTGTGCTGGTTACAGACACTAATTGTCTATGAGAAGTAGTTGACATAAGATAAATTACATACTTTTTACTATTGAAGTGTAAAAAATACGTATCATTCCTAATCAAAAATATTATGAGCTTGTTACACATCTAATGTATATTTCCGAAACATAAACTTTACAGATATTCGTCGCTAGTACGCGGTATGAGCACGTTCTTGGACGCAAGCTGATTAAATATAACTTTTGATTGACTGGTGTAAAGAATCAAAGAAACTTCTGACCATTCTTTGTTACTTGCGTGTTGTACGACAGGTACCTTAAGCAATCCGACCCAAGTGAACGCTCGTCATATTGATTCAGCGTAGTATGTGTTTTCGGAAGCTAAGATAAGGTGAAACGTGACTGCTGGTCCCGGCGACGGACCACTCATAAGGACCTTAATACTTTACAGAAACCATGTAAGCATTGTACCGCCGGCCCTATCAACTTAATTCAGGTCCCATTTAAGATATTGCGAGGCTGTTTGTGAAAAACGGAGGCGATTTACGCGTGGAACTATTTTTCCACGAATGATAGAGAATGCTGTCGAATCTAGATTAGGCTGAGGCATTTTAGTATTTTGCGACATCTTTATTTTGTTACCTTATTTATAAGCAAGTAAATTTAATTTAATAGTCTATAAATTGTGATCATAAAGCTTTTGCTAAGCTCGTTTATCTTTGGGAATCTGAAAATTAAAAAAAAAAGCTTTTTCATATTACTTTACCCATATATACTCAGTTTAAGCGTATACAGAGTTATATTTTTAACTATAAATAAGTAAGCGTCCAATATTCATCATTTGTTCAGGATAAACCGGGAATAGAATTTAGGACCCTCTTGATTCAATTTTTTGATTGAGTCAATCACATCATCAACCTACTATGCCAATATGTGGTGAAAATTATTTAGTTTTTTTATTATTCACGTAAATGGAGATTCTCAAACCCTTTCGTTTGAACTACAATACTAGTGGAAGGCAGCTGGACCACTCTTTTTTTTTTCAATCAGACTAGAAAAACTGTATGCAAAATGTTGACACTTTCAAAGTTATTACAAGTTTTAAGTTTAACGTACCTACCAATAACTAGATTAATGCTCGGTAAAGGAAACTACTTCGCTTAAACTCTGAAAACTTAGTGAAAATCGAGTTTTGTATTATTTTTAACGGAGCTGGGCGCCTTGGGAATTCATTAGCTTTCAAAGTAGTGAGTAACGGTCTGACTCCAATATGTGACTTGCTGGCGCAAGCTCTCTGACTTTTGGCAAACTTTTAAAAATATACCAAAACTTAGTGAAACACCCGACCGACTAAAAATAGATTTGCGTTGTTATTTTACACGAGAATTATAAAAAGAAAAATATGAAATAAAAAAGTCAGTAAAAAAGGTATATAAATAGCTAATAACGAGTATCGTGAGTTTATAATCTGTATAATTGCGTGCTTGTACAAATTTCAACCAAAATTAATAATAATTCAAAGAAAGAAATTTTTGGATGTCTAAATAAAAAAAAAATATTTAATTAGGAGTTAGGAGATCTTATTTTTCTTTGATTAAATTAACATTTAAATATAACGTTTTTACTAATAAGGTAACATAAAAAAATGTTTCGTCCAAAGATTACATTATTATTATTCAATATTTGCATAAATACATAAAATTAAATATAATTGTGGTGACAAAATTACTTCAAAAATGTTACTGTAAAACAGTAACATATTCAAAATAGTGTTAATCTTGATATTACGTCTGAATAGCACTTATACCAATCTCTGGCATTCATTAATAAGTTTAAACGAACTAGCAAGCAAGTTGTTAGTAAATTGGGATGACTCCTTGAGCACGCTGCAAGCTGGGTTGCCAAAAGACGAAGCGGGTCACGAGGAACATATAAAATCGTTAAAAACTTCATAAAGGTATACTTGACCTTTTTGAAAGGAATTTTTGAGAGTTTCCGTAAGCGCATTTACTATGTAAACGGTGAAACTAACTAGCGAGCATTTAATTGTCAAACTGGATTCGGCGACAGCTTCTTGAGCACGTTGCAGGTGCAAGAGACAAAACGAATACGTATTTTAATGAAAAGCCTAAAAGAAAGGCCGTCTACTTTGAACGAGGTGTAGTTTGTGTACAATCGTAGCTAATGAAGTACGTACCATACCGAATGTAACGAGATACTAAATAATACAAAT
>MOOZ01000773.1:700410-712967 GCA_002930495.1 Cecropterus lyciades
GACAATTTTTTTTTTATTAAAATGAATTTCGATAGGAGAAAAAAAGTCATTGAACCTTTTTAATGAAGAATATTAAGCTCTCCAAATTTTTATTACAACTTTTTGTCTATTTTTTATAGTGTTCGAGTAATTGCGAAAAAACACTTTTGTCATTTTTTTCCAACCCTTGCCGGGGGTTGTAGCCCTAAAACCTTTACCCATCGTTTTTGTATCATTAGAACTACATAAAATCAAAAATGCAAAGCTGAGTGTCAAATTTTGATTTCAGACCTCATTTGACTTGACTATAATTATAGGACATAGATTCGTCGTTGTAATCTAACAAAATATGTTGAGCGCCGACTTCGGGACTATGTACTGTGTATGTAAGAAACCAACATATATTTAAATTATTTTTTGATTTTTTGTTGCATTGAAGACAGTTTCTATTTTTTTGTTAATTTTTTTTTTAAATTATATGGTCCAGTACGTATCATCAATAAGTACATACGTGTTAATTCAAATAAAATTATAATATAGAGAGCACTGTTTATTTTAAAAAGAAAAAAATATTTAACACTGTAAATAACTTACTGTGAGGTTTTTTTATTTGCAAGCATCGTCATTAAAATTAGTTTTGTCGTGTTCAAGATACGGATGACTCGGAATAAGCAGACAAGGGCAAAAATAATAATTTATGATTGAATATATTTTTTTAAATATGGAAGTATCAAACGAGCAACGAGGAAGATCAGGTCTTAAATAAGGTTAGCCACAGGTTCCCCTGAGGACTAAGTTGGAATGCCTCGGATAAGTATATGTACCTTACCACACCCTTCAGACCAGAACACAGCAGCGCATAACACTGCTGTTATTAGGCAAAAATAGGTGTGGCGGTGGTGTTTCTGGAGTCGAACCGCAAAGAGTTCTGCCATCTTTAAACTTACGTTATAATAATTCTATAAAAAAATAAGTTAACGTGGAATAATGTTAAATAATTACTAAGAGTTCTCAACTTTTTGCACTAGTAAGTGTAGAAGGAATAAGCCTTCGTTTTAGTGAAATATTAAGATCAGACACAGCGGCTCAATTTCGCCTCTAATGAATACTTGTATCAAGTCGGTATCAAAGTTCAAAAAAGAAAAGTTTCATCGTTGGCTTTATCGTTGTTCAAAGTTTTAACAAAATAGTTTTAGCGCTAAATAATAAGCCGATTACGAACAGATGTTACGGGCTCCGGCTTATCTTTTATTACTTTGCTTATGTTTTTAATTAGCTTATAAATTATGTGATCTGAGTGGAATAGTTTTTATAACATTTCGTTAATTTAAAATGGCTTTATAAAGTAACATTTTCACTGAACATTGCTTAAAAATAAGTCAGACCAAAATTTTCAAGTGCAATAGTTACGATGATACGTAGCATCTTAAATTCATAAAAAATAAGTATAGATTAGTATTATTTATATCAATATTCAAAGGTATTAATGAAATATACACTTATTAAGGAGCAAGACCGCGTCAGGCGTTGTCTTTTATTAAAAGACAAGCGTTTATTTTTACATAACTAAACGTTGTTCTTAACGTGTTCATTAAACAATAATAACTCTCAGTATCGTATCTAAAAGATACTTGTATCAAAACGACATCAAAGATCAAATAACCAAAGTTTGAACGTTGGCTTTATCGTTCAAAGTTTTTAGTAAAATAGTTTCAGCGTTAAAGATACATACGCCTATTAGGAGCGGACGTGACGGCGTCGGGGGCTATCTTTTACTACATCGCTTACGACGGATATAAAACTAGTCACAAACACTGAAAAATAGAATGATAAAGCAGTAAGCCGGAGGACATTAAAAGTATCGGTGGTATATAAAAGTTTGGGCAAGTTTAGGCCGATGCGGCGGTGGCCCGATAATGGCGCGTCACTCATCCGTTGCTGGATGGTACAGATTTACATTCACGTGATTTATGACTTCTTCATAGAGAGGGGAAAAAATGTACAGGAAAATACAAGGGAGGTACGTGACGCCTACCACGGACGCCTTCGCGAAATTGAACGATTATAAGCTACTCTTAACCAAATTTGTTTGGTGAAGGAATAAGTATTTTTTTTTATAAATGGGTATTATTTCTCTGGCACATGTTTCCAATAGCTATGATTACCTCATTTTTAATGATCAGAAATTCACAATATGATTCAGGAAATCATATTGTGAATGCCATGGACGCCCACAAAGACACTTTAACACCCAAAAAATAAATCAAAATTCCATCTAATTGAATATTGGACTCTACATTGTAGGCCAGCGTGGTTGCTTCTACACTGAGCGCTTCATCAATAAAATATATTCTAGGATTTAAAAAAATATTTAAATGTGTTCAAACATTATGTAAAATAATTTCTATTGCAAAATTCATAGAGAGCCACAAGATGTTAGTAAAGAAAAATCTCGTATGAACTATTCCTCGCGAGTTGAGATAACTGAAACCTCGGCACGGAGTAGGGGACGCGATATGCTCTCGAACAAAATAGAAAAAGGATATTGAATCGGCAAGAAAATGCCGTAACTTAAGAAAATGTCACCCTCTATCAACCTTCTACGTGTTGCTTTGTGTTGAACCCCATCTTGATACGAGAGTTCAGGTTTCACTTCTATAACAAAATAATCTGTGCCACTATAAAGTCGGAGCGTCTTCTATATTTTCGCCAGATTTTCCTTTAGCTAATACTTTTATTCGATACTACCGATGCTATGTTTATTTTATTGACTGGTTAACTAAATAAATAATGATTCTAAATAATGTCATGGTTACTATGCACAGACACACAGTCGGAAAGACAAACACCCATACCCTGAACAGAAATCAAAATTAATAATTCAGATTTCTGTTGGACCTGCAATTGAATGCGGAACCCATTGCGTGTCAGGCTAGTACGGTGACCGGTCAGCTACACCGATCGTTGTAAGCATCGTCTTAATTAAGCTGAGGGACTCTTGAAACAATTAAAGGATAACAATTTTTAATAAAAAATACAAACAGACTTTTATGTTGCAGAAATTAATTCAAATAAATGTTATTGCGGTACCTAGTTCTGAAGTCAGCGCTCATAATATATTATATTATAATCAACATTAATTATAATCAGTAAGTAGATACACGTACATATTGATCAAGTATTTCATGGTTTCCAAGTAGCCAATTCGAAATTGACGAAAAAGAGAAAGATCTTTAGAGAGAATGTTAGTGAATGTTCGTATAGAAAATATCTAGGGTTCTAGATTAAATATTTAATAGACGCGTAGGAACTTACGTTGAAACACACGCATCGTTAGATACTTTATAGCCCACTGAGATAATGTATTAACATAAGTTGTCATGTTATAAAAAATTTCTACCGAAGTCCTTATTCGTTAAGAGCGATTTGAATTATAAGTGAATTACAACACAGGAAGCTGCTGTTAGCTATGTCTAGGACTGTCATACTTTCATCGTACCCACGAAAACAAAGGGATAACTTCGCATCGAATTCTTGTTGTGCATTTGCAGTATAACTGCATAATAGTAAGACAGATTTCTGTAATACGTAGTACTTATATTATTAACATTTGTAATTATACCGCGCAACATAAGTAAATGTCGACACAATTACGCCATCACTGTTGTTCAAACTGTCTTATATTGTTCACGTAATGTACGCTCCCAAAATGGAGAATCTGTGCAAAAATGTAAAAAGGTCATCCTTTTATCTCACAATTTGCAATTTGAATACGCAGACAAATTAATCCAGCAAAAAATTAACCAAAAGAATACAAAGCGGCAACGCGCGAACAACGGTCGGCTCCGAAATATGCGACTGAGGATAACATTACAGTCTATTTCGTGTACACAGTATACAGAAGTGTTGCTAACTCGACTTTGTCACATTTTTACGTTTTTGCTCCCGTGCATATTCGTTCTGCAAAAATCTGTTGACTAAAACTTTAATAAAGTAAGCTTCCTCCAACAACTCTTCGACTAACCAAACACTAGCGTGGACTGTCGCCAACGAGCGAGCGTGCAATCTTTTTGATATTCAGAACACGTCGTTCAATTCCAAAGGTAGCGTTTGTTATTCTCTAACAAAGAAAATCACGCAATGCATTCAGACAAAAACAAGAAATCTCCAGTAACTAATTTTCGCTTCTAGTCTCTTGTGAATAACCGGGAACGTGTGGAAAATATCAGACGCGGCGTCTTTTGGAGATAATAACCTGTCTTGTTTTCCGTTGTATTCGTCAAGCCGTCCTTGTTTTGTGTTCGGGTGTAGAAAGGGAAGGTGGAGGGTTGTTTTGTCACTAACGCATCATTTGTACTGTTTGCGAGCCCGTTATTGAGCTTGTTTTTGGCAAACTGACTGGCGTATTGCTACGCCCCCCGCCTTCCAGCCGAAATGAAAGAGGATTTCGGTTCAGGCCGGAGAATTGGTTGCCTTCATTACAATTAACGGTCTCTGTTTGCGCGTCTGGCGAAACACTGGTATTAAGAGTAATTAACCGGCTAATTGTGACGGCTACGACGGCGGACAAAATAATGAAAAGATTAAACAAAAGCTCACGTGCTACTTTTAAAATGTTTTATTCGTTACATTCTGTGTACTTTTGTTTAAGTTAATTACTGGGATTAATCTAGCAAGCAAACACTTTTTATATAATCGACGAAATTTAAAAGTCTCGGAACAAAGCGATACATGTAGCAAGTAGTTTAATTATTTGCGATTCGTTTGTGGTCTGAAGTTCCTAAGTATCGAATCCTTCCTTCCATATAACCTACGTTAAAATAGTTTTTGTTTTTTACAACTCGATTGCATATTTGTTAACCCTTTATTTTTTGCGCGGGATCAATCTGATCTTTTTTTTTGTATCGAGGGGGAAACCTTCAAAAGGTACCCATCGCCGTAGGAGCGACGCCAGGTTATGTGGGATTTTTACCGCACTAAAACCGTGGCCATTCTCGGCGTTGCGAAGAGGACTCCGGGATCTCCAAAGGAACGCAACTGGAGTCCTCTGAGCGCGTTGCCAAAGGCAGGTGGCGTCCCATATGACACTTAGGGGTCATTTGCGACTCCAAGCCACTAAAGTGGAAATCATGGAAGTAATAAAGGGACATTAGTTATTTAATTTTTAATACATTTAAACATTTTTATTTTTATTATGTTCAAATGCTTTCTTTTTTCCACATACCACGAATATGTTCCATAAAAGGGAAAAAAATACCGTAAGGTACATTAAATGAAATAAACGCGTAAAATATTAAATTATTGTTTCATTTAATCGCAGTCGATAATTCAAATTACGTACACAAAAAAATTCATAACCGCAATTATTTTCGTCCCACCAAATTATTCCGAGAGCGCATCACTAAACGCTAACGAATAATTCCGCGAACTCAAAATTCACAATATGAGGACCGAATGACTGAAATAAATAAGTAGAGCTCAATTTATTTTGTAGCTCAATTTGCGTTGAGAATGCGACGCACCCTCCCTAGCCAAATGTATATTAATGTCCCACCCAAACCACAACAGTAATATTGTTTTCTTTTTATTTCTCGTGACCTCGAAAGCTTTTAGTAGTGTCAACTATTACATTGGCTTTTTACGGTTGCAAGTAATGTATAGATGTATGGCAACGGTAGAGGGTAGTCTCGGACGAACGTTACGTGATTTTGTGTTATATTAGGCTTGTTACTTTTTAAACAAAGACAAAATACAAAAGTATATGTACTACATATATACAGTAACAGTAAATACAGTTTTAAGGTGGTAGAACTCGTTGTGGTTCGACTCCGGAAGCACCACCGCCACACCTATTTCTGCCTAATAACAGCAGTGTTATGCGATGCCGTGTTTTGGTCTTAAAGGTGTGGTAAGGGAGATATACTTTTCCGAGGCATTCCATCTTAGTCCTCAGGGGTAGCAACGTATCTGTGGCTAACCTTAGGTGAGACTTTGATCTTTCCTAGGGTTGATTACAAATGTCCATGGGCGGCAGTTGCCACTTACCATCAGATGGGCTGCTTACAAACTAACTAACTTCCATCCGGTGAACTACATGCTACCGAAGTTTTGTAAGAAACACAAAAACCGTAATGATATGGGTAGATATGGGTCTAATTTACATAGATACATATTATGTAAAAGTATTTTTCATATTAACTAAAACCTTACTACTAGATAAAAAATATAGTACCGGAGACCATAATAATATTCATATTTCAATAAAATATGGGCAATATTGGATTCAGTTCATATCTCGTATGGGGTATGCGGTACGCAATAACAGTTCCAAGAATAAAATTCTACGAAGATACGTAATACCTTGCGCCAAAATAGTATAGACCTTTGTATGTTACGTTTATATTCATTTTATTGCGAGGAAAATTGTTATACTAACAAAGTTATTTTTGAATCACCTAATCCGTGAAAGTAGGTCACGGAAATACAAGAACATTTACTTGAATACGAATGCAGTTTAGGCTTAATACAATAAACGATGACTGAGCACAATATGTCTGAATACTACAGATGAGCGTATGATTTTGGGTTTGATTTCCGGTGGCGGTAAAATATATGTATATGTATTGTTTGGTTCAGGTATTAATTTGAGACACCATTACCACAGTGAGTATTTTGGTATATAGTATATTATGTAGTATATAGTATGTTATGTTTCAATGTGTGTTTCTGAATTCAAAATGTATACTTGCATACATACGTGTATTGCATACATACATGAATGCAAGTTACCTGTTAGTATAAAATTACGCTTCTCACTCCTGTAGTCTGATGTCTATTAGATGTTCAAATCCCAAGAACAGCTAGTTGGTTGAAATTATGTTCATACTTATAAATTTATTATAACTTCCTTATCTGTGAACGAAAACTCTGAGAAGGTATGTATATATGTATTTAAAAAAAAGCATTAAAATCTAACAATGTGGAATGGTCATTGTGAATTGAAGGTGAAATTTCATCTTAACAAGACCTACTTCAGCCGTAAACAGCAATAATATTAATATGATAACAATACTGTCACTTTAACTAAAGTATAAAACTATGAAGTGGGACTTAAAAAGTAAGTGTGCCTACACTTTGTATTCATGCCACGCGGAATTGAAACCTAGAATGCCTGAAGAATTTCACACATAGAAATAAAAGAGCGGGGATAGACCAGCCTTTGTGATGTTGGCACTGTTGTTGTAGATCGCTTGCTACTCATTTATGATTGTTCGTCACACAACGTTGAACCTAAACATTAAAATAATTCTCTACATGTAAGTGAATGGCGTCGCTTCGTCGGTTAACTGTGTGAGATTACGGAACGGTTATAATTATGATTTATTTAAAATATAAAGATTTAGATAAAGTATGTAAAGATTTAGATATATAAAAATTAGATTTTACTTTTGTGGTCTCTAATTTGTTATGTGCTAGAATGACGATGGTTCGACCCATTGTGAACCCATTTGTAAATATTTAACAATATTTGATTTTCATCACCACTTCACTTCACATCACACTCTCCATATCTAGTAAATGGCTGAATCGATTTGGATAAAACATGTTTTAGAATCAGCGCCTGAAAACCTGCTCTCTAACAAAAAAACCGCAACCAAATCGGTTCATCCGTTTAGGAGCTACGTTTCCACAGACAGACACACAACAAAGAGACATACAAATAGTCATAGCAGTCAAACTTATAACAGCCCTCTTTTTGCGTCGGGGGTTAAAAAAAACAGAATAAAACAAGTATTTAAGTTGTGCTACCACACAACATTCGTGATTTACTTGTTTTTCTTCTTTGCATAAACAATGTTCATGAAGTGCAATATGACTCAATTTCACAAAGAATAAGAATCTCTTATTGTAACCAAATAATATAAGCATCTGCAATACAAATAAAATTTCCGGCTTGTTTGTACAATGTCTGATGTAGCTACCGATATACGCCGCGTTACTGAGATCTAATGAAACGGGAAATGCTTATTTCCTATCCTTCGATAGTGTTCTTTAGAATAGGGAATTTAAAATTCAAAGCAGTTACAAGAATGGTTTAATATATAGAAGGTATTTTAACTATAAAGTAACTTTTATACGTTAACTTTGGTAATATTGTTTACTACTTCAATTTTGTGCAAAAGAAAATTCATGTATGCTGTTAACATGCATTAAAATGGAACCTAATGAAAATTTAACTACCAATGGTTGCATCAGTTTAAATTCGTGTATTGTTTTATTTGAAAATCAGTATAGTACACGAACATAATACTACGACGAAGGATTTGTGTATTAACGAACGTATTTTTCGAAGATTTTTCTTATAAAACCGCCCAGTTAGGAGACAAAAAGTCCAGTCTCAAATAGGATCATAATAAGTTATTCACATAAAAAAGTAATGCTCTTAATGATATGCAAGTATTCTTAATTTGTTAATTCCTTAATTAATTGTTAAAACCTAATCATATTGTGCTATATGTTGTTATATTTTAAGTCACACGTTTTTCATTTTGCCTAATTAATGCTGTTTTGCAACTCAGATATAAAAGCTTTGTTCCCGATGAGCTTCCTCAGACTCCACATGTACTTATCTATAAGCTGTAAACACCCGAAGTAATGAGCCAGCTCGAAGCTTGAACCAATTTGCTACACTAAGCAAGATTTCCGCATCCACGTCTTTGAGACATGCACTGTGAATACCGGATACCTGCACTATTGAGATCTAATGGAACAAGAGATGCTTATCTGTTACTTTACGGTGATCTAAAGGATCCGGAAATTAAAAAGCAGTAGCTCGGTATTAGAGCATTGGTACATCAATCTATACTTTTCGTTATCGTTAACGATATCTGCTGTTTGGCGATTAATCTTGATGGTGATATTGATAATATACCTCAGTGGTTAAGTTTATCTTATTTAAGATGTATGTTATAAGTGTAATTTTTTTTACCAGATTGAAGTAGCAAATGGACGTGTCCTGATGGTAAGTGGTTACTGCCGCTCATGGGCATCTAAGACACTTCATACAGAACAAGGATTCTATCTGAAGTCGGTCACAGATGTGTTGCTACTCCCGAGCCAGCAACCACACCCTTCCACCAAAACGCAAAAACTACTTCAGGCTAGAAATAGTCGTAGCGATAGTACCTCCCCAGTTGAATTACATTGGTTCTACTATCGTGTAGAATAAATACTAGTATAAATATATATGTTACTTTGGAATAATGTGCAATTATAATGGTGAAAGAATTACAATCAGTTCAATAGTTGATGTTGTTCAATAGATGAGTTTATTAATTGCAAATATACAACAATTCAAAAACACAAACATACAAAAAAAAAACAAAAAACAAAGTTTTTCTCTTTATAATATTAGTATAGATGAGCAGGCGGTCGAGTGATGTGGGGCAAAGTGGACGGAGTCGCCGTAGGCATCTCAAGGAAAGAACGCTGGCTCGCCAAGCTTTAAATGTTTCGCTGCTAATTACATCTATCGACGATATCTCGAAAACTATTCATCGGATTGATAGTGTATTGATTAGGGTAAAGGGCAAATTTGATCTACATTCAATGCCTAGACTAACTAACATTCATTTGGGTAAGGATGAATACTGAACTAAAGAAAATAGCTTTGAAAATAACGTAATGTTTTTAATTAAAAATTTGATCATAAAAGTGAGTATTGTAGGCCAACCATAAGACATAGAGATATGCTATCGCGGACTTATTTGTAGCATTTTTATAGATTTTGAATTCGTTTGTATATTATTCAACTGTATCTTTGCCAGTTTAAGCGGCGTTCGCGTGGAAAGGCGAGGCGAGGCAGTTGGCAAGATTTTTTGCCACCTCTTCAATATTAATGGCCGTATTTCTGCTAATTTATATAAAAGCATAATAAATTATACCTAAACGTTCCTCAGAAATCGCTCTTTCTATTGTTGAAAACCGTATAAAAATCCGTTTGATAGTTATCGAGTTTATCACTTTCAGACAGACAAAAAGACGCGGCCGGGGACTTCTTTTTATAATATTTTTAGATATATAAGTATGAGTATAGATCAGTTCAGGTTAATTATCCTCCAGTACGATGTGGCCACATATTCGAATGCAGATATGTATTTATTTGTCATCGTGGCAAATAATTCGAAAGGTGGATTAGGCAATTATCGTAAATTTAAGTTCTCAAAACATTTTTAGTACTGACAAAATAGAGGATAATGTGAAGATACTCTTACAATTTAACGTCCATCCGACGTCCAGTGATGACGCAAGAATTTTATTACCCACTGTAACTTCCCCCGCCTCGTCCTTTTTTCCCTTTCAAGAGGATTAACTTGTAATCCCTCAGGAGCACCAATATCATTCATTAGAATGCTATTTCCAGCTTTATTCTGCCTGACACAATGTTTTGTCGGCCTTTGAAATGATTTTAAATTACTTTTCAGAGATTCACGCGTATAATAACGGCAGAGACAAAAATGCTATTCATTTTGCGTCATCCGCTTTCACTGATATATTTGCATTCCATACCACGTATAATATATGTGTATTATTCGATATCTTAGTGTAAGATACACGAAATATCGCCAAATATCGATATACAAATCTTATTTGACATCGTGACAAATAACAAGTCAATAACAATAAATTGAAAATATCTTACCTTGATAACTTAATTGATATAATTGTATCCTTATCTAAATCAATAAACTAATTTACGTCAATAAATGCGTTATTAATTATTACATAAATAATTCATGCAAAGTTACCAAATTTTGGTTGTTTAACTTAGAGGGTTCGAAATACTAAATCGCTTATTGTAGAAGCAATCGTAAGCAATAACAATTACATCTGGAGATAATAGTTATAGTCAACACCAATTACCATACTACACCGGCATAATGGAATACACGAGTAAACCGTAATACGAGAAGCTATGTATATAATGAAGTTATTCTACCTAATAATTAAAGGTAAGCATAGATCGAGAACCTGATGATTAAGTTCTCTAATTGGACGCGATACAAACCAAAGATCAAGGATGTCAAAAGCAATCCAAGGAAAATCCATCAAAAATTATGTGTACACAAAATTTTAATGTAAAATCAAGTTGCGGTCGCTATTATATATCAGAACAATATAACCTTCCCTCATTCAGAAATATCGGCAAAAATAAATATTGTGATTACCCAAAACTGAAACAAAATTGTTATTATTGTAACGATCTTCGATACAGCTAGGTAGCTTACACCTAAAACATATAGTAAGTACATAAGGGCGAGGGGGATCCGGGGCATTAAATCTAGATTACCGTATGTCGTTTGCGCTGCGCTGGATAATCAACGGGACTATATTAAAGCTGTCAGTCGCGGGACGCGTGACAAGCGCCCCGTGACGTGCGCCGCGCGAACAAATCAAACGCGGCCAGACAGTTACGAATTTATGGGACTTATAAAGGCATTTAGGAATATTGGTACGTGGAAATATTGATACGAAACTGTTTTTTTAATTGGCGTTGATTTATTTACAGGATTTAAGTAGCATACGAGCATGCATTACATAAGGTAACTGCCGTCCGTGGACATCTGTATCTGACTGTACTTAGAAAAAGAGTTACACAAAACCGGTCACAGGTGCTTTGCTTAACAAGGTGAATAGATTTGGAATATCATATTTAGATACCTATTAGTTATTATGTTTGTGAGTAATAACTTTGTTGCAAACCAATAGCTAACGTACTCGTTACTCAGTTTGGACTTATGGCCACTCTTACATAAAAATAAATGGGGAAGTTAACTCAATCATAAATTCAAATTCTTGTGCAGATACATATAAAGATGACTTTCTATATCACATAGATACATCCCATAGATACATATCCCTCCTGTAATAAATTGAAAAAGTGCGCACAATTTTCCTTTGTGCTATTTAATCCGAATCGAACGGTCGAATTAAGCGACCACCATAAAATATGATTAGTGGTTATGTGAGGGCGTGAACGGCCGGCGCCGGCGACGCCTAGTGCAAATATTGTCCGCCTACACAAACATGCTCGCCGCAGGGAAAAACGGACGATTAACAAATATTGTTTGAGCAAATCTTCATGAATATCGCCTTAATAAGTTTGGGACTTGAACTATCAATCTATAGACCGTGCCATGACGGAGTTCTCAACATAAACAAACTTATTTTTAATTTTTATATACTTATAAAACGAATATACAGCTCACTTGATGTAAGTCCGCGAATAAATCCCAAATAGGATAGAAGTCCTATCTGAAGTTGACTACAGGTGCATCAGTCCTCAGGTGTCCTAAATTTAAAGAGGACTAGGTTGAAATGCCACGCTTAAGTGTATCTACTTTCCACGTCCTTCAACCTGAACACAGCAGAGCTGACATTGCTGTTGTGAGACAAAAATAGGTGTAACGGTAATGCCTACCAAATTAAGTCACAAAGAGCTTCATCACCTTAAAAATATTCTAAGCTATATTTTCATCGCTACTATACTTTTATGAAATATTATGCATAATGAGTGA